>SNQJ01S0054268.1:46798-66831 GCA_010110895.2 Picea sitchensis | reverse complement strand
TTAAATAAATTGGCTTGTGATCCGATTTTAAGTCCCAAATTTGCTCTCCAATCAACACTTCGTCCATTTTCCCACACAAGTTATGCGAGCAAATTGCATAATCTACTACACTTGCTTCGTTGTAAGTATTGCAAGTGAAATTACCGGACTTTTCCCATTTAGTCATACCATTACAAATGACTAAATCGAAAGCCCCACATAGTGTAAGCAATTGTTCTCCAAAGAAATTGCAGCCTTTATCCTCTGAAATTCATTCCCACTGATGATTGCTCTCTTCTGTAAGCCAGATAGGGTCATCGTCTTCTTTGCAACACAGAATGTTAGCTTGTTCACCTGCAATTCTAGCATTGAAATCCCCCACTATAAGGACTTCACCTAGCTGAGAATATATTGCAATATCTATTTTTAAGGCTGCAAAGGGATCTTTGTGGTCAAGCCCTCTACTTTTGTAGATTTTTCAAACTTGTGGCGCAAAGTAGCATGCTGCAATTCTGATGTGATTTCCATTTTCTGATATTTTAAGCCAGACAAATTGCTTACTTGGGTCTTCTTTTTCTAGCTGAATGAAACGACCTTCTTTTTCTCTTACTAATACCATGATACCCCCGTGCCATTTGCCATTCCCTGCTGCCTTGTTCCACACTGCTATCTTCCAATACCCTTCAAACAAAGGTGTCTTGCACCCTTCATGCTCATGTGTTTCTATGAGGCAAATTACGTCTCTATCTTCCGCAATAGGCCCTAACCCAGGTCCTCGTCTCCATGGGTAACCCCTGCAGTTCCAACAAACTAATCTTAAGGAAACCTGGGTACGATTTGATTGCTATTGTTTTGGCATGCAAGACTCACCGTTGAGTCTTTGTCCCTGCTTGCCCATACTGACCTTGCTTCCTCATTTCTTGCTGAAGAGTTTGTTGTCTCTTCTTTGTTATTGTTTTGCTGCTTTGCTTTGGAAGGAGGTCCAAATTGCGCTATCACAGCTTTACCTTTATAAATCCATGCTCTTTTTTCCTCATCTCTTGCTGCCCTAACTTTTATCATCTCTTCTCTCCTTTCCTCTTGTTGTCTTACAGTTAAGTCTTCTTCTAGAAAAAACCGAGAACCCCTCAAGAACTGCTTCCTGCTTAGAATGATCTCTTTATCACACAAGTTGGGCAGGATGACTTTTATGGGCCTGGCTCTCTCACCGTTAGGCTTACCTACTCTCCATGCTTGACATATTTTTCCTTGCCATTGGAGCTTGTCTTTCAAGAAGTCTCTTGCAAGGTCAAGAGTACCTTCATTTTTCCCATAATCTTTCACCCCCTTGATAATTATGTGTGTTGCTCTATCATGTCTTTCTTTGCTTTCTCTGTCTTGCATGTTGCCAACCTAGATGTTTCTTTCTCCTTCCCTCTTAGCAGGATTGCTAATAATTTGAGCCCAAGATTTAGAGAGTTTTGCGGAATCTCCTTTCCTCTCTTCTCTTGATGTCTCTTCATTGTTGTCTATTTGGGTAACTACTTTTCCCTTATGCTGGGATGGCTTCGCATTCATCACCTCTGTATTCTCCTCTGCAATTTTCTTCATGTTTTGCACTTCTGCTTTCATGCGTTGCCATTCTGTTTTCCCCATTCGGAGAGCTTTCTGTAGCAGTGACACTTGCTCCTTCAGAACTTTGTTGCTTTCTACTAAATCCTGGTTTTCGGCTATTATAATATGTCAAAAAATTTGAACGGAAAGACAAGTTCGTACTCCATAATTTAAATCTTCGAGTTTTTAATTATTTGGATAGTACCAAAGCAACTCCTTTTTCATTGTTTTTTTGGATAGCTACAAAGCAACTGCTATTCCATACTCTTGTCACTTTATTATTTATATGGATATTAAGTTTGGGGTTGCAATTTTTTTTAGAGAGTTTATGAGAAAGATAGAATAAATTCAAAAAAAAATTATAACTTATAATCTCAAAATTAAGAGTAATACATCTTATCATATCCTTCTTATATGAGCAAGAATTTTCTCCATTGAAAACATTGTTATGATTAAATACCTAATATACAAGAACAAGATAAACAATATGGACGATAAGAGGCTATCCAAAATTGCTTCGAACTCTAGCCAAAACCACTAGCTACCGAGATGGCATAAAAATATCAAATCTTGGCTAAAACTTTAGGGAATATAAGAAGAAGCCATGTACAAATATTATGACATCTAAATTTAAGGAGAATATGTGGTGTGATAAAAAAATTAGATGATAAAAGGAAATTAAGATACTACAAGGAGGTTGTCAACCCTAATTTAGAAGATCAAATGTACCTCTTGTTTTAACAAGTGCAAACAAAAAATCAACATTGTTAAAATAGGAACAAACTCTTACACGGTGGATAGTGAAACTAGGCTTTGGGCAATTTCGAAAACACCATGGGACAAAAGAATCTACCTTTTTTGTGACACTGAGAAGGATGAAGATGAAAAACACTTTCTCTTAGAATGTCCTACCTATACTCAAATTAAATCTCAATTTGAAAATATTTATTAGACCTTTCTAACCTATTAAGTCATCAAAACTATGCTCATGTTGCAAAACTTTTCTCAATGCTTTTTTAACATAAAAATACAATTTTAAAAAAATCAAGTAATATTTTACCTTCTTAAAATCCCATATACTAATTAATCTTAAAATACATTCATCATAAATAAAAAAATAAAAATAAAAAAATAAATAAAAATATGATGATGATATTTATACAAAGTGGTCTCTTTATTATAAAAATATTTTGATATATTCATGTCTGATAATAAAAAATTTGATATTTATGATATTAAATTAAATGTTTATTTATTATTGTTAGAAATGCTTATAGGAAGAGACTCTAAGATATTTGCGAAAGACTTATTGGAAGCTAGTCTATGTCTTTGCTTTTAAATAAGGGGTTAGTAGTTTTGTAGTTTCTCTGTGCACTATTTGTTGGCGATGTGGTTATAAAAATTCCAAGTATTTTTATCAACTAAAATTTGAAATTAGTTAAGTAAATAAGAGAGAAGAAATTGTTACCTACATTGAGTTATATATATTGAGTTATAATTGAGCTATAATTAATTAAATAGCGTTATATATATTGAGTTATAATTGAGCTATAATTATATTGAATTATATATATTGAGATATAATTAATTAAATAATAATAAATTATAAAATAAATATTAATTATAATATAAGAAAAAAAAAAGATAATATATTAATTATAAATAGTTTATTTAGTTTTAGTAAAATTGACAATACATAGAATTATTATAGAATTATTATGGAGTAAAATAAAAAATAAAAATATTAATTTAATAATTGGAAATAAGTAATGTTTAATTTTGTAAATAGTTTATAATATCATGATCACAATTAAAGTTAATTTTATAAAAAAAATTATGAATTCTTTAGAGTAAGATTTCAAATAGTTATAATTGGAAAAATAATAAATTAATTAAAACACTAACACAATGGACAATCCACAATTTAAGCAAGCTAATTTCTTAATTTGGTTAGAGTAAGATTTTAAAGAACTATAACTAGAAGATAGTAAGTTAATTAAAGTATTGACATTATTAACAATAACAAATAATACTAAGTTATACAAATTAAGAGGACCTTAATTAAAGTATTGACATTGTGGACAATAATAAATAATTCTAAGCTATATAAATTAAGTGGACCTTACTTGGGTGTATTGTTGTGTACAAAAGTGATCTCGAGAGTAAGTATATAAATCAAGTGTATTAAAAATACACAATTCACTGTACATTTAAAAAAAATTGATTATTTACAATTTATTTATAACTATACTATTTAGATCCATCTTAACTTTGGATTTATTAAGCACCAAGAGGGATCAAATCCTTGGAAGTGCAAACTATTTGCACAGTACAAAACTTGAGGAAAGGTTTGCACCTCGAAGGATTTGATTCCTCTCGACACTTAATAGATCCAAAGTTAAGATGGATCTAGGCCAATTCTAGTCATGGGTGGCCACATCAAAATTTTAGGATCATATCATTATGTATATGTATATGTTTTAAATGATTTTAATCCTCTAAAATTTACTAAGTATCATAATAATCTAGAGAGTACTATCAACAAAGCCACTTCAAAAGTTGCACAAGGAATAAGATCAATCTCAATCTATTTTCTTCGACTTTTCTTTTATCTCCACCTATTAGCTTTCCCATCTTTCCATATCAGTCGTATGAGAAAGAAAGTTGATTTTGAATACCATTCAAACCCTTAACTCGAGATATTGCGATGAAGGTCATACACTATCACACTTACATTCCAAAATTAATAGTTTATTTATCCAACTTCATATGTTCTTCATGATTTTATCTATATTTTGTTGCATGCTTTTGGTTTAAAGCATTATACATGTTTTAACATTGTAACAAAAGACATGGTAAATATAATGGTTTTAATGTGCAAATACTAATAGAAGAATCACACCCAAGCAAACAAAGCAGTGGACTTCAACTTATAACTGAAAACCTCTTTCACAACATTATAATATGTATTTTGAAATTAAAGTATTGACATCGTTGACAATAACAAATAATCCTAAGCTAGAATGTTAGACACAATGACCACAATTAAAGCTAGTTCTGCAATTTCTTATGAATTTGTTTGAGTAAGATTTCAAAGAACTATCATTGGAAGATAATAAGTTAATTAAAGCATTAACAATTTTGACAATAACAAATAATCCTAAGCTATATAAATTAAGTGGACCTGCTCTAGTGTATAGTTTAGAAAAGAAGTGATATTGGCATCAAAGTCTCATTTAATGATAATTCTTTGGAGGTCCAATCAATAACATAATAAATAGCATATATAATTCTAATAAAATTGATAATATATAGTCTTGTTATGGAGCAAAGGTAAAATTAATTTTAAATTATATAAATGAACTGTATTAGAAATAACAGTTCATTGCACACTTTGAAAAAATTGATTATTTATGACTCAGTTATAACTATAAAATTGTTTCAAAAATAACTTTAAAGTTGTGCTATGTTATAGTTCACTTTTTTTTTCCTACTTGGGTCATACAATAAATAACATTTATCTATGTTTTTAGATTAGCAAGTGGAATTGGGGTGGCATGTGCTAGAGGGGCTATTATGAGACATGGAGGAACAATAAAAATGTCATTTGCTTGAGACCTTGGTATCACTTATATAACACAGTAGAATCATATGTTTTATTGCAAGGCTTGATTTTAGCCATTGAATCTAGTATTCAATCACTAATGGCGGTGGGTGATTCAAATGCTATCATTGGAAAAATGGTCTCAAATGCAACCCCAATTGATAATCTCCTAGCCTTAGTGCTAGAACAAGCCAAAAAAGAAGAACACAACTTTACCGATATCAAGTTCTTTCAAGTTCTTTGGGAAAATAATCAAATAGCAGATGCATATGCTAACCAAGCACCCTTCTAAAAGAGGGGGTCATTAGCATCAATGGAAATGTTCACAATCTACCCATTCCTTAACCATTTTAACATGGGGATCAAGCCACATAGTGGAAAATTAAGGTGTCGCATGGATACTTAGTCATATAGCAAGGGGAGTTATGAGAAGTGACCTTAGCCACCTTTTCGTACACCTAGACTCCTATCTCCACGTGAATTTAGGATCCTTCTCTTGTCACAATGGGATTATGGGTTCTTGGTATGTTATGCAACTATGGAGGCTCTAGCTACCAGACTAGTGCAAAAATTTGGTGAGGTATGTTTACTCATTTAGGGTAGTTTGTTTGATTGGTTTCATGTTATCAAGCATCAGTGAACTACCTCCCATATCTTCTTCCAAACTAGGGGAGTTATTATTTGTTGGGTTAGAATCCTATTTTGATAGCTCTGTTGGTGTTTCTCTATCATAATTTGGGGGGCTCTTGGTTCACCTGCCTCATTTCTCTATGAATTTGGATAGAATTTTGTTGGGTGAAAGTAGCATTATCTATTTAGTGAAAGGAATCAACACTCTCTGGGTTTCCTAAGACTGGAAGGTGTTGAGCTTTGCGTACACTTCAAGTTTTGGGGCTCTTGTTTGCTTCTTTGTCCCTTCTTCTGGTAGAGGTTTTCTCTTTTTGTTCCCTATGATTTTTCCCATCTCTCTTTTGTTGGACATTTTGAAGTCTAGTTCAATTCCTCATTGGGCACGTAGGAGTTTGAAAGTGGAATTTGGTCTTTGGGAAACAAGGAGAATAGAGCCACATGTGGTTTGGAGTCTACACAACCATAGATTTAACATGGATTACAGAGAATTGAAGGAGATTAGGCGAGTGTTAAGAAATCGTGAAGAGCCCATTCAGACTAATAGAACCTCAATTTTTATAGCCACAACAAAAATTCATGAAAATGAACAACAAGAGTCACTCAAGTAGCAAAAATCATGGGCACACTTGTCTAACAAAAGTGTCGAATAACAATTTTGGAGGCCAACCTATCCGGGGCCTCAAATTAGGTGCAATCTATAAATTCAAATTGTGGAGGACCAAAGGAAGAAGAGATTGTGCATCAACTCATCGAAGACATGGAAATTGAAAAACTAGACTCGAATGTAGTCATTGTAGTAATGGAAGAAGTAGCTAGTCGACATGGATTTTGCTAAGTTTTATGTTTTATAAAGTTGTTAGTTTTTTAGGCTTGTTTTATAGAATCTACACCACTCAAAAGTACTTGACAATTTTGCCAATGGATATGGTTAGGCTCTATTATAGGCCGATAGATAGTTCATTTTTTTGTTATTGTATGAAAAATCTACAATAGACCTGGATGTAATTGCTTTGTAGCTCTATGGCAGTTTTTTTTTATTAATATAAAATCTCCCAGTTACGATTTAAAAAACAAAAATAGCAAATTAAATTGCTTTCAAAATAATAGCTATAGCAATTGTAATAGCTATAATATATAAAAAGTAAACCAATTTGTTTAAGATGTCCAATTCTTTTGTTGTAGCTGTATCCTACACATAGTAACTAAACCACCAATATGTTTCATCTCTCTTAAAATTTGTTTGATCAATCTTAACCAAACAAGGCAACCCAATTAATTAATATTATTAAGCCAAACAATAATATTTTAAACCAAATATAAGGAATCATTGTAAGTTTGGCTCGAACTTAGATGACTCGGCATTCTCATTTCACATTTTGAAGAAATTAAATGAATATTTAACCCACTTTAATTGTTTTCATGTGCACCACTCTTGTATCATTTGAGTAAAAACATAGGGTATCATTTGTTTGTCTTTTATGTATGCTCCTCGACAATGATAACCATATTTTGGTCTTTTTTTTTGTTAGTTAAACATCCCTGACTTGCGGGATTGGCATGTGGCTGAGATGCCACGACCCAGGGGCATTTAAGCCGTCAAAATCACTCGAGGATCGCACCCGGCCTGGATCGTACCAACCCTTAACAAGGTTGGATTTGAGGTGTCCCCAGAGGTTTCGAACCAATGACTTCACTTATGGAGTGCCTTAGCAACGCACTCCCTCGTCGACTGCTCTACACCACACGAACACCATATTTTGGTCTTTGTTACTATAGTTAAATATTAATCATTTATCCATTTTTTTATTATTATACTTCAATATAAAAAGGCATAGATCTTTGGCCAAGCCCACCATATCATTCTATTTACATGAATTAGTCAAACTACATAATGTAATCATTCCCTATATTCATTATGGAATACATAGATAGAGTAGTAGAGATAGAGTATCATTTGCCTATCTTTTACGTATTCTCCTCCACACTAAGAGATATATTGTGGTTTTTATCATTATAATCGAGTAATTATTTAAAAAACTTTTGTACTATTAGACTTTAAAGAAGAAAAGCCATAAATCATTGGCCAAAGACCATGGCATTCTATTTACATGAATCAATGGAATTACTTAATGTAAGCGTTCCATGTATCCATTCTACAATGCAATCCATTTATTCAATACAAAATGAAAATTACAAGGTGGCTAGTGGTTGATAACATGGATTCAAACAAATCACTACTATTATAATTGTCTTTGTTTGGCACGCCTTACATGTAATGGCCTGAAAGTCTTAAAAGCTAAAGTAAATCTATATTTTTGGTTTTACGTGATAGGGAACTTCTTTCTTTATGGTTACAAGATTGAACAAGCAAAATTTTCCAATCACATAGTATATTTACAATGCCATAACTTGAATGTAGGGTAAAACAATAATAATTGTAGATTACCTCTTGAAGAAGAAGGTTGCCATGTTGCAGTTGCTTGCCTGAAATTGTCTTCCTGAAACTACCTGCCTGAAACTATTTCCTCCTAGCCAACTAGGAAAAGAGCCTCTCCGGCTCCCTAGCTCCAGGAAATTAGCTTTCCTGGCCCCCGAGCCCAAAATCCCAGCAACACCAGTCCACTAGCCCAAAACTCCTCAAGGATTTACCTCCAATTCTCCTTCTCGGATCTCTCCCCCTCTCCTTTGTCGAATCTTCATCCTTAATGCACCCCACCCCCTCATAATTTTTCCCACCTCTCTTATCTTTTGTCATTGATTCTTTACCTACCCAAAGAAATAAAACATTCATTATTTTGATCATGGCATTACTGAATTTAAAAGAAAATATAAAATTTCATTAACTAAATAATTTAATTGAATTAAGTGAACTAAATTAATTATAATAACTAATTTAAATTAATTGGGTGTTACATACACCCACCCTTCAAGAAACTTCATCCCAAAGTTATGGTAAATTATAATACAAGGATAGCAATAACATGATTCATACATCTAAATCAAATACGCACATCACCAACTTAAACATTCATAAATACTAGTATACATGTGCAAGGCATGTATGCGTAGCTAGCACATACATGACTCGCATGTGTACTAATGGCAATAATTATCACATCTAATGCAATTCCTGTATGCATCCAATCTAGTCAACAATGATATTCATTTCATAAAGAATAGTAAACCATTTAAAATATTTGCAGAATCCTTCAATTATAATTATTTAACACAAGCAACATTCACTTAGATAATTGTAGTTCAGTTAAGCAAATTTATTTATTTATTTACAAAAGGAAATCAAGCAGTTCTGCTATAAAGTTAATACTCCACACACTCTTTACTACTTTTAATCATCTTGCCTCCCTAACCTACTTCCATCTTCCCTCCCTATCCTTCCTCTGTTGGACTATCTTGGAGCGTCAACTATATTGACCAAGCTTCCCCAGCAGACAACTGGCAGACATCATCACACGTCTAGGGGAGCGTGAGCTAACACTGTCCTCCCATGACTCAAAGTTTTAAAGGATACACAGTGGGAAAGGCCTCCACCCCTCCTGATAAAACTAGGGTCAACACCCTATCATGGACCATACATTGGAACTGTGTTGCTGGGATTTTCTCATCGTATATTAAGTTTCAAGTAGTTTCGCTACCTGAAAAACTTGCACTTTCCCACATATCATAGCAATGCATTTGAACCAACATAATTTCACATACAAAGATTCATACCATACTATTTCTTAGTTGATGTTCACGACATCAACCCTTTATTATCATTATCCTTTGGCTATTTCATAGCCCATTAACCTGCATATTAGTTTATAGCACAAACTTATACATATCCATACATTATTATCATGTAAATGCATTTAATCATATCATTAACTCGGTATCCACGTACCAACAACTTTAAATGTCAAAATTTCCAAGCTAGAATTAGGTTGCATGATATCCATGATAATTCAAATAACGATAAACAATCATAGAATTGACATTCACATAGATCCATATGTCTAAAGTTTTAAGTGTATCATTAATAGTTTCACAGTTAATAAGCAAATAAGACACGATTAGGCCATAAGCAACTCTATCTAAGTCTAAATGTGGCATTACATGCACTCGACCTTCGGGAAACATATTCCTAGGGTGGTTAAAAATGCGAGGGATGATTTCATCGTAAGGTCTCTGCATCCTCCCAAGTAATATATCATGGGCTATACTTGTCCCACTGGACCTTAACTTGGTCTACCAAACGATTCTTGAGTTGTCAGACCCTACAATCCATTATGCATAATGGTTCGACCATGATGGTTCCCGCGTCCAAGACTTGCAATTCCTTCCAATTTAGCTTGTGAGATTCGTCAGCAACATAATGATGTAGAACAAATACAAGAAAAACATTATGAGTTTTATGCAAGTGGGATGGTAGTACGAGACGATATGCAACGGGTCCAATTTCTTTCTTAGATTTTAAACAATCCTATAAATCGAGGCGAGTGTCCTGCATGGCCTTCCATACATAGCTTCATAGGACGACATTCCAATGGAGCTTTGAAAATTGCTATTGTAGGCAAACTCTACCAAAGGTAGGTACTTCTCCCAATGGGTTTGATTATCCACAACATACATTTTAAGCAAGTCTTCCATAACCTAATTTACACTCTCAGTTTTCCCATCTATTTCAGGATGATATGTTGTGCTCAAGTTCAACTAAGTCCCCAACATTGACTGCAAACTTGTCCAAAACCTAGAGCTAAACCGAGAGTCCCCATCTGAAGTGATCTTCTTGGGTAACCCATGTAAACGGATGACTTCAATTATAAAAACATGTGCCACATCAGTGACATCGTAAGTGTCTCTAACTGGAATAAAATGAGCACTCTTGGTCAACTTATCAACTATAACAAGAATGGCATTGTGCCTTAGTGATGTTAGTGGCAATCCCATAACGAGATCCATAGAAATGATTTCCCACTTGGACATAAGAACATCATGTGGTTGGAGAAGACCTATCGGGTGGTGATGATCAGCCTTCACTTGCTAACACTCAAGGCACTTGGCGACGAAATGGACTACATCATGCTTCATGCCTACCCAGAAGAAAAGCTTCTTCATATCTACATACATTTTCTTCACACCTGAATGCGCACAATAAAGTGCTCTATGGGCTTCCTTGAGTATGATGCTTCGAATATCCTCACCCTCGGGGATGTACATCCTTCCTTGATATATTAACAATCCATCTACTTCAAGACTATATCCTTCATACTTTGGCTCTAACCGCCTCCCACTCTAGAGGGATGAAGTAACCTTTAAATACCAACTATCTCCAAGAATTTGCCCCAACACTCGCTCCCTCAGATTAACTTTTAAGGGAACCAAGGAGAAGCTACGTGGTCTTTTTCTCAGGGCATCTGTGACCGCATTCTCCTTTCCCTTGATAAACTCACTCCATATCCTTTGCCTAGCATTGAGATCCCTTTGAGTGAAGAGATGCTTTAAGCTTTCATGATTCGTTTTGAGCTCCAAGCTTCATCCCACTGGATAATGCCTCCAAAGCTTCAGAGCTAACATTACAACTGCTAACTCTAAATCATGAGTAGCATATAGCTCCTCATGTTGCTTCAACTTTCTTGACGCATACACTATGACTCCCCCATATTGCATTAGCACGACCCCCAATCCTTGCTTTGAGGCATCTGTGTGTTGAGTAAAAGAAATGAAAGCTCTCCTCACAACATTTTTTCAAATCTTGTTTGGCTAAAACAAGATAGGCAGGATTATCACCCTATTTTATAGCCTTATTGTAAGTCCAATTAACCTTCAAGTTATTTGACTTAAAGACCAATTGTTGTTTTAAATTTATTTCTCAAATGCAAATTGAAATAAATAAATCTGATTTTTTTATATAAAAATATAAACAAGAAGAAAAATCACATTATCTGATAGAAATAAGAGAGACCAAGAGAGTTGCAAAATCATCAATGATTTTGTTCATTCATTTTGTAACAACCAATACACTTATCATAGTTTCAAAGTATGGACCAGATGAAAGTTTAGCAACCTAATGTAACATACACACAGGCCACTAGTGCCTTCAAATCGAACCAAGAATGATAAGCCAACAACTACAACTTGCACTCTGTTATAACTCTGCACAAGAATCCTATCTAGTACTGAGAAACTAATCCAGAAACCAAAATAAGTTTGCATACTATCAAACAGACAATCAACCTGGAAGCGTATCATAATTCAATGCCTCTTGGTCCTAGCTTTTAATCACCTTCAACAGACCTTGTTATCACAAGAAGTGTCTTAGCTTAGAAACCAGAGATGAAGTAGTAATGAAATCTCACTTGGAAGTAAGAGTAGACCCCATCAGAGTAATGTGTTCTCCCCCTCTTACTTTGTTCATCTTACTCCTTTTAATATCTCCAGAGTAGTTGAATCATTCAACTACTTTTAGTTACTCATCAACTAACCATTAGTTAGTTAATAGGAAAGTTGTGAAGTAAATTTAATAAATAATAATGATGATTTGATAAGGGTATTACATAATACTAATAAGTGGGACCCCCTATTTATTTAGAACAATTAATGAATCATTTCCTCCTTGTAACTTCCACCTTATATGCAAGACATATCAGTTTGTCACATCATACACTCTATGTCATTAAAATGCATAAGATGGAAATTTCATAAGAATCCCCTTGTCGCTCAATGTAACAATTATTTAAATTCATCCAAATTTAATCATCATGTAGATCTATGAAAAATATATAGCATAAAAATATAAGGTTGTCCAAAATATAAATTGCCAAAAGCATGCGTTGTCCCAAATAAAATGTTATCAAAATCATAGGCTACCAAAATTAATATGTTGTCCAAAATGAAGTGCAAAAAGTTCATATTCAGATGCCAACAAAATCATGAAAAACCATATTTGTTGCGAGAGGTTGCTCCTCTCTTTCCATGACTACTTCCAGCCCTTTCATTTCTCCCAATTGATGAACCTGCCTTAGCAGATTTTTTTATCATTTCCCTGCACATGTGAAGTGACTGAATGTGATGACTCATGTGATGACTTTGACTAAGCTGCTACTACTTTCTCCTTCTTTGTACTATCCTCAAGTTTAGTGACCTTTGACTTGGCATGATGGGCATGTGAGTATTTGGCTATAGGTTGTTGATGCAAGGGAGAAGCAGTATGCCAGGCATGAAAAGGAGGCTACTGAAGGTGATCAATATTTGGCCAGCCATGTGATTGTCGAGAAGGAGTATGTACAACATTTTGCCAACCATCATGTTATGGTCTAACTAGAGGAGCGAAAACATGCTTTGGGATTTGAATATGGATGCTTGGACGAGGGTTCTCATGCATAAGTGGAGGTCTATAGGCTTGTTGGCCAACCAAATCGAGGAAACTTGTCTTGAGAAACTAATTGAATTCTTTCAAATTTGCATCAAAATGTATGGAAAATTGGAGCCTCTTATTACCCCTTTTCCAAGGATCTAGTCCTCTACCTCTATTATTTCCTCTCCTGCCATGACTTGCCTCTGTTGAAAAAGCTCATTCTAACACACATTACAAACATCAGAACCAAAGCATCATTAATCCATCATCTAAACATTTTGCAAAACAATAATTTAGACCTGCTTCTATATACCACAATATATATGTAATCAATTAATATGCATTTAATGTCCTAGGGATAATAATCACTTAGAACATGGACTTAGAAGGGTTTTCAGGATTCCATGATTGGGCTTATAATGAGTGGAAAATGGTAAGTATGATAAGGGAAATGTAATATGTATTGTTCATTTACCATAACTAGCTCTATCAAATAATTACACTCACATGAACATCCTTGGGTATAGAACATAGCATACATCAAACCAACTGAACACTTCTTCAAACTCAAATAATTATGCTATGAGACACTTCATACAATTGAAACCAAGCATGGGAATGAAACATGTACTTGGGATAGTGAAAAGGGTTTGTATTGAACGAAAAATGTTAAGTATGACGGGATTAAAAAATGGACATGCTTTCATTACAAATGTCTTAATCACTATTCACCTTTTATGACCCCAACAAGCAGAATTATAATAACCATACAACCATAGTGTTCAATCCATAAGGTTGGTCTCATTTTATTATCCTTTCATCAAATTATTCTTTCAAAAAAATCTTACAACAATTCGATTATTACCAGAATTGATTCACAAAATACTCACAGTCACACTTCTGGTGTCATCTATTATTCGCAAAAATCCATGTATTCACTCATTTCCACCTTTATTAGATCACAATATATTACTGCCTAGCGTTGAATGTAAAATTCCATGTAAGCAACGCCCATGATATCAACAAGGCATTAAAACATCAATCAAACAAGCTCCCATATATTGAAATCATCAAATCTTGTTCAGATGCACACAGGTTCCATTATATACATGAGATCTCCAAAACTAATATCGAAATAAGCATTTGTTTCACAAGAGGTGGGACAAATGCACCAAGCATCAAATGCAACAAATAATAACATACAACACTATTTTGTTGTCACTGTAATCAAATCCAGGGTAGGAAAACCAACTTTCTTTTCCATCAAATATCATTGCAACGAAGGGTGAGTCGATTCGAAATTATATTGGCAAAACCCATTTTAAAATTTCGGTTGTGGCAAAGGTATCATGAAGTGATAGGGTTCAAACCCTTGTTGAATTAGAACATGATATCTATCATGGATCCTCCCCAAATCGTTTTAAATTCTGGTGCAACCCCTTGCATAATATGCAGCGAAATGATGTCACCTTTAACTGCTTCTTATACATCACATACAACCCGCATAGTGACAACCAGGTCAACAAGGGTTGCGATTGGTAATGAAACAAACTAATAATAAACCCCAAGTATGATGAGGGTTTTACCCATCAGACTCACGACTCAAACTTGGTTAGGTTTGGAAGTAAAAACCAATGAAACGACCTCTTCAAACTTAAATAAGGGTATGCATAAAGTCGTATGACTCTGCTATCCAAGGAAGAAAATATGCAGAGTGTGCATGCAACTGCTAGCACGTGATACAAAATACCCAAATATAATAAACACCAGACCTTGTCCTCAAATACTTTATAGACAACTGCAAACAAACAAATCGACATGGTGAATGTGCAATCAACTACCCAAAAACAATATCAATCAAAACTATCAACCAAACCATTCGAGCTTCCATGTAAGTGAATCACTAAAACCAAGAGCAAAACAACTTTTTTTCTCTAGAAAGCATAGCAAGAAAGCATCGAATGCAAGCACAAGAAGTAGTCACAGAGCCAGACATAAACTATTTAGCAAAAAAAACACATTAGATGATAGGGAAATGAAACCTTGGTACCTGTTGTTGTGTGGGTTAAATAATGCCTCTGAGCGGTTGCAAAAGCTACCAATACTCCAATTTCCTCCAAAACCAAATGATATGAATGCCAAAACTCAAGGTGGTATACCAACGATATTGGTGCATTAACTTAGTTGGTCACATCGTGATGGGGTGACGACCAACATTAAACATCCACTAAACCCAAGACAAGCCAAGTCAAAATCCTACGCAATCGTTAAATGCCAAGTAATTGCCAGCGCCTACAAACTCACATGTCATTAACACAACTAACTACCACATACGGTTGTTGACAATATCCAATATCCATTTTATATCCAATATGCATATATGGTCGATTCATAAGTAACGTCCCACATGCATTCAAACTTATTACAAGCATTATGAATAAATCGAGGTCATGGACGATAAGTTAGTAATGTTTGTATGGAATAAATGTTGGAGCAGGACATATAATATGTGTTGTAAATTACATCCCATATGCGTTAAGACTTTCAAGTTTTACCATATGTAAACCTTCGAACCACCACCTTCTATCAAAAACCGAGGTCGTTATCGCATGGAATATCCTTGCAACTTGTCTAATATGCATTGGATCATATACATAGTCAATGAAATATAAAGTTGATGTGCTAAGCATATATGTATATACAATACCTTTTATATAACAAGCCACAAAGATAAATACATCAAGTGCATCGGGTGGCAGTGAGCCAACGAATCATGTCAAGACATCTGCCAACATTGAACCCTTTTTTTACCATTTGAAGCCCTCAATCATCAACAACAACCATAACTTGATGATTTTATTCAGTACCGATGTCTTTAAAGTTTTGGAAATTGATGCCCCAAGATGAATTTTTTAATCATCATTTGAAACCACCACCATTACCAATCATTTTGCTGAAAACAAAAAACAAGCTCATACCAAATAATCAATATGCAGATCATTATTAAGCATCCACGACAACCATCAGTGAATATAGAACTAGGCGACTTCTTCTTCGAGGGACTCTTTTTAGGTTACATTCTTAGCGACATTATAGGGGGTCCCACTTATAGAATTATTTAGTAGGTATTATATAGATATATATGTGTGTGTGTGTGTGTGTGTGTGTGTGTGTTTATTTGTGAAAAAATTATGTGTTCCTTGCAATTCTTTGTAGGCCGATGACTTCATGACGATTTTAAGAGTCAACATTGTGCAGACTATCATGTCTTTTTCTATATCCGACACTCATAGAATTGACGCACTGGTTAGTAACCTCTTAAGCTCAATGAATGCAATATTGCATTCCTTTGTCTATTCATACTTGAACCCCTTGTGTTGCAAGGTGGTGATGGGTTTCGCTATCTTTGAGAACACTTCCACAAACCTTCGATAATAACCAACTAGCCCCATGAAGCTTCTCATCTCATAAGCATTTTTTGGTACTGGCTAATTCATAATGATCTTCACCTTTTTCGATTCCACCAAAATTCTTTCACCTGAAATGATATGACCTAAATAGTGAATCTCTTTCTGGAAGAAAGAACACTTTGACAACTTTCCATACAACTTTTTCTCTCTAAGGCATGACAACACCACTCGCAAGTGTTCCTCATGTTCACTTTCGTTTTTGGAATAGATGAGGACATCATCAAGAAAGACATGTACAAACTGGTCTAAGTACTTTTAGAATGCTCCATTCATGAGGCTCATGAATACTGTTGGTGCATTGGTCAGACCAAAAGGCACTACAATGAACTCATAATGCCCAAACCGAGTTCAAAAGGAAGTTTTAGGAATATCGCCTTCCTTAATCCTTAACTGGTGATACCCTGATCACATATCATTTTTTGAGAAAACGCCTGCTCCTTTCATCTTATCAAAGAGATCATCTATCTGTGACATTGGGTACCTATTCTTCACTATAACACGATTCAAATCCCTGTAATCTATACACAGTTGTAATGATAAGGATTTATGAGCAGAACAAAATGAATAACATATTGAATACAATAACATAGAGATACATAAAATAATAACATATATCTAGTGAACAATAACTTCTATTGAATAAATAAAATAGGTTGAAATTGTAAAACTATGGAACTGAAAACAACTTGTTGGAATGGTTGTAGCTATCTTTGAGAAGAGATGTGATTTCTATGCACATCCGTCTGAGCAGAATGATTACAATGAGGCTCCAGAGGCCTTTTTAACATTACTCATGAATGCCAAAACCCTAGACATCCAAAAACCTAACCCTAGGAGATGAAACACCAAAAGTTATGTGGGCCTCAATGGGTAAGTTGGTACCTCAACTTCTCGGGGTCGTAAATTTTGCATACGACCTACGTTTTAGGCGCGTGATAGCCCGTTGGAAAGGTCTTTCAGAGAAATAGCGTGATAGCGTGATTCTGCTGTCAAACTCTGACTCCCTCTATAGTTTGACTGTGGCGAGCCAAAAAAACATTGTTTAGGTCTCCAAAACGGCCCTAGAAGTACAACAAGATGTGCTGACATGAAAACATACAAAATAAGGCAGTTGGATTATGTGAGAGGCCACCAATATCCACCTCGAAGATGTGTAGGGCTTCAGACAACCCGAGAAGTGTAAAACCCACCATTACAAAGAAGTACATAAGAACATGCTGAACTAAAAAGGAGCCAGTTGGAATAGGTGGGTGGCCACCAATATCCACCTGGATCAGTCCTCCCTCCTTAGGAAGAAATGGTCTCCAATGGGTTGAGTGCCCCCAGCAGTTGAGGAAATTTCTTCTGAATTTGGCCCCGGGTGAGCCATTTTCCTTGGTGCAAGAGCTGCCTTTCCTTAACAACCCGATAAAGTTGGATCCTCTATTTCTGAGTACCCTTGACCTGTGTGTCCACTATCTAATCAGTGGATGCTTGTTCCATGCATTCAAGGTTGAGCTATGTTGGTGTCAAGTGTTCTGCGATATCTGAGGTGTCCAATAATGGTTGAAAATATGGCCGGAGGAGGTCCACATTGAACATTGGGTGCAAACTAAGGAAGGGGGGAGTGTTGAGCTCAAAAGCATTGTCTCCCACAACCTTGGTGATAGTGTAAGGCCCATAGAGAAGTGGACGAAGGTTTCAATGGGGCCCTGCAAGGCATTCTGTCTGAAAATGTAGCCGGACCTTATCTCTCGCCTGAAACTTGTGCGGTACTCGGTGTTGATCATAGCACTGCTTATACTTAGCATTAGCTTTCTACAAAATCTCATGGGCCTATTGGTGGATGTGTTGAATATGCTCAATGAATCTAGTGGCTTTGTCGGCCTCAAACTGAACATGGGAAGATTTTGTCTATGTGGTTGCAAGAGGTAGTGCAACATCAATGGGACCCAAGGGTTGGAATCCCAGCCCCACCTAAAATGGGCTATGGTTGGTGGAGCTATGGAGAGCCCTGTGGTAGTTGTGCTAACCATATGGAAGACTCTCATCCCATGTATGTGGATGCTGAGAGTTATACATGCACATAATGTGCACAATCATCCAATTGACGACCTCTGTCTGGCCATTGGTTTGAGGGTGGAAGGCAGTGGATTTAGTGAGCTTGGTTTCCAACAATGACTAGAGACTCAACCAAAATGTGTTGAGGAACCTGCTATCCCGATCAGAGATGATGGTCTATGGTATCCCAAAATGGACCCATATTTGTTCGAAGAAGAGCTTGGCAGTGTCTGTCGTTGTGATGCTCTTCTTGTAGGCTGTGAGAATGGCCATCTTTGAAAATCGATCAACCACCAAAAATATGCAATTGTTGCCTTGCTTAGTGCGTGGAAGGCCAGACATGTAATCCATCGAGATGGATTCCCAAGGCCTCTCAGGAGTAGGAAGAGGGGTGTACAAGCCTTGCTTCTTGATGACTAGCTTGGAAATGGCACAGGTAGTGCAAGATCTGATATACTTGTTGATGTCCTGTCGAAGTTTTGGCCAATAAGAATGTTTTTATAGAACGAACACAGTTTTCTCCATGCCAAATGTCCTGCCATCCGACTTTAGTAAGTTTCCCAAATCATCTTCGCACACTTGCTTGCTGGAACACAGAGGTGGCCCCAATGGCATAACAGTCTGTCATGAAGGTGAAAATCAGTGACATTCGCTCATGTACCCAAGAGTTGATAGGTGGTGGCGAAGTCAGGATTTTGTTGATAAAGTTGGGGCCACTCAAATGTCTCATGCCCACAGGAATGGAGCACGGTGGTGAGTGCATCCATGGGAGGATGATTGAGGTAGTCAGGGACACAATTTGTGCTCACTGTCTTATACTTGATGTTGAGATGGAACTGTTGTAGGTATGTGGACCACTTCGGATGGCGGTTGTTCTGCAACTTCCCATGTGTCTATATGAACTGCAGAGGCTTGTGATCAGTGTAGATGATCATCTCCTTTCCCGAAATGTAATGTTTCCACTAACGACAGGCTTGTACAATGGAATGCATTTCCTTGTCATAGGTGGGGTATTTTTGGATAGTATCTGAGAGTGTTTCACTATGGTATGCTATCGGATGACTGTGCTGAGTGAGAACTATGCCTACAACATAGTCGGATGCATCAATCTCAATCTCGAACGGTTGTTGCAGATCGGGTAAGGAGAGTATTGGATCTGAGAACAAGCGATGCTTTAGATCATCAAATGCTCATTGTTGTGCCTTCCCCCACGTGAACTTTGCCTTGCCACCACCCTTGGTCACTTGGTTGAGGTCCCATGCAATATGGGAGAATCCCAACACGAACCGTCGATAGAAGTTGGCAAGTCCCAAGATGCTCTGAAGCTCAGTTAGCGTGGTTGGGGCTGGCTAGTCACGGATGA
>SNQJ01S0054267.1:23420-45004 GCA_010110895.2 Picea sitchensis | reverse complement strand
CACTTAAGTGTTCAACAAAGGTTGATGTAGTTTAGTGTTGACATTTTCAATGCTAGTTAAGGGAATGTCTCATCGGAAGCACATGCCAAGATTAAAGATATGGAGATATGTTACAGGATAAGGGTCTCAACATTCTATTTCAATATCCATATATATTCCCAGTCTATTCTGTTGATCTACAACTCTTATACACACTTAACACATTTACTCACATTCAATTCAACATATTCAGCATAACAACAACAAAAAAAGAATTACCTACATACCAATAATCCATGTAGAACATAAGATTCACAATGTAAACAAAAGGGGGTATTTTATTACTCCATTCCAATATAAGAATCTAATACATCACATTGTACACAACTAGACTATACACTTACCAAATCCAAGGCATGAACTCATAACTATCTAATGGTCTCCATTTCCTTGTGCCACTTAACAAAATAGAGGCCCCTATGATGGAGGCCCAGGCTTGCACACTGCTAGGAGTAAGATCCTACATATTCGAACGACTGACCATTTTGAATCCATAAATCACTCCAGTTGTTGTAAGTCCAAATAAGCAGGCTCTATACTATATAGTGGGGAAACAATCTCATAGGGTTGTCTTCTTTGCCAACATAGATTCATGCATAGTTTCTAAATGGTAATTTTCTACCTGTATCTTGTTCAACCCGACCACTTAATATAGAGGGATTGGCTAGAGCTTGGGTGTCGACATTCATCTATTTAATGTAGTCTCATAGATCTTCTATGGGTTTCTCTCACTGCTACATTAGAGTTCATAGTGTGCAGGTAGAAGATGTTATGATTATGACTTGTTCTCATGTACTAGCTGGGCAGAATGTTGAAGGTGAATCAAAGCTTGAAGAAAAAGATGAAGCGTAGCTTCAAGAAGAAGATATTTGTCTATTCATCAACAACAAACAACAATCTGTCAATGATGCAGATTGTTCAAAATATGTATCAGAATTGTTGAGTGAATGTGTGCCTCCTTTTTTGCATTATTTGGCTGAATTCAAAGACCATCTTTATGAATAAATTGTTGTCATAAATGATGATGAAGATTTGAATTTAAATGAAATGGAGATGCAATCTCCCACTTGGCTTGAGAGTGAAAGGCGAGATAGCATGGATGTTGAAGTGACTGAAGCTAAAGTGTGCACCGAAGGTTGCAAATAAGTTCTGTCTTTTCGTTGTCGTAAATTTAATTTTGAAAAAAATGTTAATGAAGCAAGAAGAAATTTCCATGTATGTTGTCACTAGCTGACACCTAACAACAATCTTTCAATGATGCAGATTGCTCAAAATATGTATCAAAATTGTTGAGTGAATGTGCGCCTCCTGTTCTGCATCATTTGGCCGAATTCAAAGACCATCCTTATGAATAGATTGTTGTCATAAATGATGATGAAGCTTTGAACTTAAATGAATGGAGATGCAATCTCCACTTGGCTTGAGAGTGCTGCAGATAGCATGGATGTTGAAGTGACTGAAGCTAAAGTGTGCACTGAGGTTGCAAATAAGTTCTGTCTTTTCGTTTTCGTAAATTTAATTTTGAAGAAATGTTAATGAAGCAGAAGAAATTTCCATGTATGTTGTCACTAACTGACACCTATATGACTTACCCTCCTTTGGTATTTGGAACGACTATTAGTTGTTTCTTGATATTGATATTGTATTTTTTTAAATACCTACACAAAGGTCGCGAATTGTGACGCCTTTCACTCTCTTCCCGTCGCTATTGCCATCATTTGCCACGTCCAAGACGTCTCTCTTTCCACCTCCAAGATTGTCACTCCCATAGCAACCACATCGGAGCTAGTAACTCCTAGCCATCACTGTTTCCACCTAATGGACATCGTTCTTGCGACGTTCAAGAGTGTCACTCCCATAGCAACCACGTCAGAGCTAATACCTCCTCCCCTCAGTCTTGCCACCTTCAGAATGTCTCTCTTGCCACCTTTGAAACATCTCTCTTGCCACATCTGAAACGTCTCACTTGCCACATTTGAAATGTCGATCTTGCCACCTTTGAAGCATCTCTCTTGCCACGTCTGAAACATCTCACTTGCCATGTTTGCAACGTCTCACTTGCCACATTTGAAACATCGGTATTGCCACGTTTGAAACGTCGATCTTGCCACGTTTGAAATGTTGGTCTTGCCACGTTTGCAACGTTGGTCTTGCCATGTTTGAAACGTCGGTTTTGCCATGTTTGCAACGTCTCTCTTTCCACGTTTGAAACGTCGCAATATAGATGAAAACTAGGTCGTCGAAAAAACGACGTCAGGTGAAACGACGTTTGAGGGGGTCTGAGGTTTGTCGATATTTCGACAATAGAAAGTGGCAATTGAGTCGAACACGTCGTCGGAATTTGACCCAAATGCAGTAGTGGGTGTGTCACGGCCTGTTTAAGTAGCGTAGCTCAGGCTATGGGTGGCATAGATTCCATCAATAATAGTTGGAGAAGTGTAACTACTAATAGTTACAAGATGGTGAATCAAGATAGTACACTTTGATTGCCTATATTCCATGGAACGAGAAAATATGATGTAGAGAAACACTAGTTCACTTGTGAAGCAATATGGTCTATGAAGAGGGTTATAGATGACGCGGTGAAGATCGCATAGTTGGAGACTACATTTAGGGATGGAGCCATGACATGGTACATGAAATACAAGGCCCCTACACTAGCGAGATAGGAGAGGTCCCTGGATGAGATAAAGCAGGCTCTTCTTTGATAATTTTAGAAGCCGAAGTCTGAGTCCCAATTTATAAGGGAGATCAAAGAAATCAAACAAAAGGAAGGAGAGTCCATCTAGGATTATGACCAATGGTTCAATATTTTGTTGGATAGGTTGACGTTCCAGATCCATGACATGCAACACAAAGGATGGTTCATTGCAGGGTTACTCCCCCATAGCTGATTCCTACTCACCCAACAAAAGGTGACGACTCAAGCCCAAGCAGTCGAAATTGCGATGTGATTGGAAGCTACACCGGGAGGTGTAGAAACATCGGCTAGGTTGGTGCAGGTGCAGTCGTAATTGGCCAACCTAACAATTTACCTTCAATATATGCCCAAAGCCAAAGTTGTGCATGAGCACGTATGGTTCACTTCCTGGCAGTTGGAGGAGCATCATCGAGATAAGTGCCTGGTCCTTCCAAATTATATGGAAACAGGCTTGTCGAGTCTATTTCCATTTAGACAATTTGAATGGTGAAAGATTTATAGATAGTGGGGATATGGGACATCTTGCTATCCCACATTACAAAAGTATCAAACGATGACTCACACCCCCTTCTTTGAATTTTGTAAATACGTTGGCCATGATGTCAATAGTTTTCGCTCCATCCAATTGATGCACGATAACACCAGGAAGCCTTTCGGGTGTAAGAGAAAAATAGTGGTGAGAGTGGTGGTACAAACAAGGGGAGATATCAAGGAGTGCCTCGAGGTGGATATGGGCACGGTCATGGCTGCGAATATGGTGGTAGAGGTGGTAGACCCCCCACATGTTTAAATTGTGGTTAAATTGGTCATGTCTCACAGCTTTGTACTAAGTTGTGCGTGCTCTGTGACTATTTTTATAGTCATGAACATGCTACAAAGGAATTTCCTAACTTGCTGAAGAAGTGGGAAGATGAGAATACCAACAGTAACATGGTGCATGTCAAGTCATGCAAGAACAAAAAGAAGAACGGGGAAGCATACATTTGATTCGTAACCCATGGAGGGGATAAGACAAGAGGATACTTTGAGCATGGTGAAGGCTCAGTCCAACAACTAAATGAAAAGATCAATAAGGCACCCCAGCCCCCCCTTAAGTTTAATGTTGCTCAGCAGAAGAAGTTTTTGTGTGATGCGTAGAGATCCATTTAAGAAGAGAGAGTGTGCGAGGAGATGCAATGCACGATTCAAAGGTCTCTGGAAGAGGCATGGATCTCAAAGGAGGTGCAAAGAGCAATGAAAAGGTCGCTAGAGGAGGCACAAATCTTTGAAAAGGTGCAGTGGGAGACACAAATTTCATTGGAGGAGGATTTCATGTGCGAGGAGACCCAATGCACAACCTTGAGATCAAAAGAAGAAGCACACATGCAGACTATGGTGTGAAGCACTGAGAAAAAGACATATGAAGAAAAACGTTAGGAGGAGTTGCAACACACAATGCATGAAAAATCCTTACACGACTTAGGTCACATGGCAAAAGTTGAAGATCAATTCAATACCTTCTTGCATTGTTTTTTGTGTTTTCTTAAATATCTGGAGGATACTAGTAAGTTAACCCAGACGTTGATTGCTTGCATGAAGGAACAAGGAGAAGAGACCACCATATCAACTCCGCTGCTTGAAAGGGATTTTTTCCAGGTTAGCAAGCAAAAGGGAACTGGCCGTGAATTTAAGATGACAGAAGAGCTTGGTGTGTACGATATGGATGGGGTGACGTTGGATATGGGATCCGATGTGAAAGTTTTATCTAAGAAGTCTTGGGAAGCAATGGGTAAGCCTAAGTTGGTTTGGTCACCCATACAGCTTCAGTTAGTGAACTAGTACAAGATCTATCTCATAGGCTAGTTGGAGAAAGTTGAAGTGAATATTGAAGGGGTAAAAAAAAAGGTCAACTTTGAAGTCATCGAGATAATGGATGAGACTGATCTTTATCATGCATTGTTGTGAATCGACTGGGCCTTTGAAAATAATGTGGTCTTGAACTTAAAGAAGAGGTAGATGTCCTTAGAAACTGACACCGTGCACATGGTCATGCCACTGGATCCATATGAGGGAGACCAATACAATGATCTCATAGATGAGTATGCGTGGAGTTCATCTATTGAAAACATCTACAAAGTCACAGAGCGTAGGGAGGATGACATCAACTCCATTGTATATGGAGGATTAAGATGGAGGAGTGTCAAAATATTATGACATGGATTCTAAGGACTCACTGGATAGATGGAAAACCAAGCTTTATGAGGTGTCAACAAGGAAGTGCAGACATATTTCGGCAGAAGAACATGAGGAAATTTTTGGCTCCTATCAATATGATGGGTCGGAGCTAGTGGAAACCTTAATTATATGGATTCGTCACTTTCTCTAGTATCAACAGACTCATACACTTGACTCAATAATGATAGGGATTGTTGTAGTTTGGTGGTCTCCACATCGAGAATCATATCACGAATGGACAACTCTTGAAGCCTCTTTATGAGAGAGATTTCAACCAAATGTCAATATTCGTCACTACACCTATCCTTGTAATAGACACTGGATGGAAAATATGATGCACAATCTATGTGACCACAAAATTGGTGGGATATGAGCAAAGCAATGATGCAGTTGGCTAGGGGTCACCACACTTTCATAAAAACTTGGCCACCGTACAGAGAGGTGCAAGAAACTTGTGTTCTGCCTCCCATTAAATTACAATTGTGCATGTACGAAAATGACCAATCGAACTTTGTACTTGTCTATGGGCTCCACCTCTAGTCTCTACCATTGTCGGATGAATTAGTGAAACCAAACTTGAAGTTGCAAAACAAAATCAATATCTTACTTCCCTCCCTCCTCAGGAGCAAATCATTGCATTGCAGGTTATCACTACAAGAACCAAAGAGATTATTGTCGCCATAGCAGACCACCAAACCACATTTGATATAATTTTTGTCACCATCGATGCTTCCTTAGATGTCTTCACCTAGTTTCCAGATGTGATGGCTACTACCAACCCGTAGATCGACCAGCTCAACAACACAAATTTCACGACTTCGACAGTCATAGTTGAGGTCACGAAATCCGTTTTCGAACTTACACAGGTGTTTCAAGAGTGCTTTTCTAAGCCTGAACGTCAATTTTTGGACTTCATGCAAGGCCTCAAGGCCACCATGCTATCCTTCATGGAAATCATTCCCTAAAGTCATTGGCTCGTGGACAAGTTAGATAATAGTGGTGGGGGCCTATTGGCCCCCAAAGGTTTGGGTTAATTTTTGCATGCGCATGCAGCAAGGGAGAAGTGCACACCCATTTTATAGGTTCTACATGCAACTGAGTGAGTGCACAAGTATTGCCATGAAGTTCACATCAGACCAGGTTTTTTCAGCAGAGCGTAGAATATAAACACTACCAAGTGCGTGTTGTTACGTGTTTTATCAATCACGTTGAAAACCAAGAAAATTCCCATTGTAAGAAAGAAATGAATCATTGGGATATATCCCCGAATGATTAGTGCCAACAACACATGAAGACATGGGGAGGCCAAAAGAGGATTTGGTCATGCAGTTAAGATTTCCCCCGATGCAAAAACTCTACATGGAGTGTTGGTAGGTACCTAAAGTGTGTGAGGAAGGTTGATCAAACAAGAAAGTGGAGCATAGTAGAAAGGGACAACGCTCCCCAACAATGAAATATATAAAAAGGAGCTTTAAGCTCATATAGAGTGTCGACCAAAGTCTTGAGTTACTGATAATTTTTCAGCTAGTCTGAGAGTTTCGAGTTAGCTACCAACATCGAGCTCGCTCTAAGCCTATTGTAGTATTGTAATTCTTTTGAATATATTCCTGCATTTTGATATGTCTAAGTCCTAAAGCAAGGTGCATGGTTCATTCTATGTATTACTCAGTGCCAACATTTTTGGCGTCGTTGCTAGGGACAAAATTGAAAATTTTCCCTAGGAAAAAATGACTTAAAGCTTTAGATTTGATTCCTAAGGGTAACAGTGAATCAGACTCCCTTATTGGCTAAACTACTTTTTACACTAGAAACTTCATTTAATAAGCTCAGTAGCATAAAAAAAAAAAATTAAATAAGAAATTTTGGCTCCTTAGAGAATTTACACTAGAAGGAACCCTGATCCAAAACCTATAGCATTTGTGTTTGATCCTAAGAAACTCTTACACAAAAGAAAAGAAAATACAATCGATTGTTTTTATTTCCTAGACAAAAATCTATCTTTGTCCAAAGACAGGGTAAAAAGAATTGATGAGCTTGACTTTGATATAAAATTTGAACAAACATTGTTCAGATCTAGATCATAATCTAAATTGAATGAAATCATCTTTGATGAGAATAAATTCCAGTCTTTGATTCCCACTATCCCTATTCAAAATATTCCTATTTAGATTGTCCCCACTCAAACTATTTAGATAGTTCAAAATCCTCCTAGAGCCATGGAAGCTAGATTTTCTCCTCTTGCCTTTCTTGCCCAGTTGCATCATTTACCTCAAAATTATAATCAAAGAATCAGATCATTTGATGATGAAGATAATGTATCAACCCAAAGACACTTAGATTGGTTTAATGATTTTTTTGACCTAGAGGAGGTAGATCATGAAGATGCAAAAGTAAGGTTGTTTGCACAAAGTATTTCAGGAGAGGTCAGAAAATGGTTCAAAGCTCTTCCAGCAGCAAGCATCCCTGATTTTGAAGCCTTTGAAACACTTTTCCTTGCAAGGTGGGGTGACAAGAAGAATCCTCTTCAATTGCTAACTCAGTACAACAACATAAAGATATCACTTAATGAAATAGTACAAGAGTTTTCAACTAGATTTATGAGAGTTTATAATTCAATCCCGACTGAAGTAAACCCCCCTCTTGGAGCTGCCCAACTTTAATATGTTGATTCTTTTGACAATGAATCTTCCTTGTTGTTGAGAGAAAGGAGATCCAATACACTAGATGACATGATGACTAATGCAATTGAAGTGGAGGTAAATATGATGGCATTCGGGAAGATCAAACATAATCCTGATAGTGATATGAAAAAGGTCCAAGGAGAAGCACAACCCTTAACTTCTCAGTCATCAGATGAGAAATTTGAATTGATGATGAAAACTATGGAAAGGTTTATGGAAAGTATGTCCTTGGATAATAAGTCTGCCACCAGAGATCAAACCGATTTCAATCCAGAAATCAAAGTTTTAGAAGAACTCTAGTTCCACAGATCAGGCAAAAAGATTAGAGAAATCAAGGTGATCAACAAATAAAACCTCCTTTCCAAAAAAACTGTGTAAATGAAGAATTTGATCAAACAATTGAAGACAATATCCATTGTTGTGATGATACTGAAACAAATGTGTTCTTAACTAAATAGGAACATGATTAGTTTATGGATGCAAATGATAAGTTTATGTAGGATAATGATGATATTTTATCATTGGAAACAAAAGAGTTTAAGAAGGGATATCAGAATGATATTATGCAGCTTCAGAAACAGTGTAACCTCAGAAGCAAAAAGTTTCCTGCAAACCCCCCAAAGGAAAATCCTACAAGGGAACTCCAGATTAATACACCTTCTTCAAGTCAACCTAAGAAAGACAGTTCAGTAAAGGATGCAATGGAGAAAGGAAAATCCAAAGAACAACCCCCAAAGAATATACCTGAGGAAAGAAAGGAAGTAGTCATCAAAGAGGTAGAAAGAACCCCATCTCCTTTTAATTTTGAAAGTGAAATGGCCAAAATCAAAATTTATGTTCCATTCAATGAGTTGATTAAAAATGGTGAATATAGAAATAATATCATTAAGATGCTTAAAATGGAAGAAGCTCCTAACACCTTGAATGTGCAATATGCTCACCCTGTTATTTTGTTTGGCCCATGTGTGGAGGAGAGGGTGATGTTGATGATGTCCCTCCTTTCTATGTTAGTTTGAAAATTCATGACATGACCTTACATAATGCTATGTTAGATTTAGGACCATCACAAAATCTGATGCCCAAGGTAGTCATGGATGAGTTGGGCCTAGATATTACAAGGCCTTACAAGGATATTTTCTCCTTTGACTCAAGTAAGGTGAAATGCTTGGGTTTAATCAAAGATATAGTTTTATGAAGACAACTTTTACAACACCTTGGGGCACCTTCATGTATGAAAAAATTCCTTTTGGGATTATGAATGCAAGGGAAACCTTACGAAGGGCCATGGAAATAGCCTTTTCTGATGAGAAAGATAATTTTATTATTATTTACTTAGATGATATCACTGTATTTTCAGATTCTGATGATGAACATCTTAAACATCTAAGAAGGGTTTTTCAGAAATGTGGGAAGTTTGGCATCTCAATGAATCCCAAAAAGTCAAATTTTGGAATGCAAGCAGGAAAATTACTTGGTCGCATCATTTCAAAGGAAGGGATAAATATAGACCCCAGCAGAGTGGAAGAAATTCTGAATATTGGCACACCTAGGAGCAAGAAGAAGGTACAGTCCTTCCTAGGAAAAGTAAATTTTTTGAGAAGGTTTATCCCTAACTTGGCTGAAATCATAAAGTATATCACTAACATGATCATGAAAGGAAATGAGGTAAAATGGACTCTCGAATATAGGAATTATTTTGAATATATTAAAGTGGCACTGACTAAAGCTCTAGTGTTGGCTAGTCCAAATTTTTCAAAATATTTTGTCTTGTTTTATTTTCCTTCGGAACACACCATTGTTGGTGTTTTGTTGCAAAAAGATGAACAAAATTTTGAAAGGCCCATATCCTATTATAAAAGGACTTTGAGGGACTCCCCACTGAGGTATGACATCATTGAAAAGCAGGCATATGCCTTGGTGAAGGCTCTCAAAGAATTCATAACTTATATCTTTCATTCACATATCATTACTTATGTGCCTAGAAATTTTGTGAAAGACATTTTGACTCAGCCTGACCCTGAAGGTAGGAGGGGAAAATGGATATCTCTATTGTTGGAGTATGAACTTGAGATCAAACCTACAAATCTGATTAAAGGTCAGGGGCTTGCAAATTTGATGGCGTAGTCCAATTGTGATGTCTTGGGAATCAATTTCATTGCTGACCTATCAACAAATTCAGAAGAAGAGACAATCCCAAAGGTATCCCAAAAAATACTTTATTCTCCTTGGTATGCTGATATTCTTCATGTATTAAGAAATTTACAAGATCCTCCTGAATTTAGCACAACCAAATCCATATTTTTGAAGTTGAAAGCAGTAAAGTTTCGCATTCTTGACAATTCTATGTATTGGAAAGATCCAGGAGGAGTCTTGCTGAATTGTTTGTTGGAGGAAGAATTGAAGAAAGCTATCAAAGAGTTTCACAAAGGTGACTATGGGGGGAACCATTACTGGAAGACTAATGTGCACAAAATACTGAGGGCATGGTTCTATTGGCCTAGTATTTTTTCTGATGTGTACAAGGAGGTTTCAAGATGCCATGAATGCCAAATTTTTGATGGAAAAAGAAACATGCAACCCTTACCTTTAAAGCCAATCTCTGTTGAATAACCATTCAGGAAATGGGGCCTTGATTTTATAGGAGAGATTCATCCATCATCCTCATCTCAGCACAAGTGGATACTGATAGCCACAGACTACTTCACCAAATGGATTGAAGCAATCCCCACAAGGCAAGCTACTAACAATGTTATCATTTAATTTTTAGAAAACAATATTTTGACTAGATTTGGTTGTCCAATAAATATCATTACTAACATTTCAACAACATTCAACTCCAAGAGGATGGAGAAATTTTTCAGTGACTATAATATAACTCTTGTACATTCCACAACTTATTACCCACAGGGTAATGGGTTGGTTGAGTCATCCAACAAAATCTTGACCATAATTATTAAGAAGCTTCTGCAGGAAAATAAGAAATATTAGCACAAAAAGATTATATGTGCACTATGGGCTGATAGGATTACCTCCAAAAGGTCTATTTCTACATCACCCTTTCAAATTATATATGGTACAGAGGCAATTTTTCCTACCTCATTAGGATTTCCAGTGATGAGACTGTTGCAAGAATAGGAAGTTGAACCAACTGATGCTCAAAGGAGGATAAACCAATTAATCCATGTGCAACAAATGAGAGAACAAGTCTTCAACAACTCACAACTGCACCAAGATAAAATGAAAGAAGCCTTTGAAAGGCATACTAAGGAAGATTATTTCAAGGTGGATGATATGGTACTAAAGTGGGATGCAAGGAATGAAGAAAGAGGGAAGCATGGGAAGTTTGACCATCTTTGGCTGGGACCATTCAGGATTGTTGCATACCATGGAAACAATGCTTATTTGTTGTAGGAGATAAATGGAGATCTCATTGGTGGAGGACCTGTGAATGACAGGTTTCTCAAACACTATCTTGCTTAAAAAAAAATCAGTCTTTCCATTTAATTGTAAAGAACCATTTTATTTTAATATGAAGTATTTTAACTCAATAATCAACAAAAAATTGAAGCATGAAGTGAAGGCCCTAAGTTTATGTTGAGTTTAGTCAAGGTTGTGTAAATAAAATCTTGTAAATAAGTTTGTTTGTTAGTTTAGAGTCTTTTGAGTCGAATAAAGCCCAATGGTCAAGCACTTGGTCTACTGTTCTTTGCTACCTCACTGGGAGGATATCATCCCCATTGGAGCCAGTTGTTAGCACCATGATTTTCATAGCTATATTTAGAGGTTTGTCCAAAGTTTTCAAGTTCATGCCATGATATTGGGAAAATCAAGGCTTTCCGAGAAGGGTCAAGAGTGTAAAGTCCATCATGTTCAATTTTCAATGGTCCACTTTCCTAAGTCTCAATTCACATTAAAAAGTGGGAAATTAGGTGCTAAGGTCGAATCATAGGATAAGGTGAATGTCATGTCATTTGTATTATGGTTCATCCTCATCATTTATGACGTTAGAGAAGGAACAATCATGACACTTCATGTCATTTGTACCATTGCAAAATTCAAAAGTGTACCCATTGCGCAAATCCTTAATTTGCCTTGAAACGTCTTTTCACTATGGATAACCACTTCCCTTTTCAAAATTTCATCACTTATCCATTGGAGCATAAATATTGGCCACCTTTTGTTTTTCTCCATCGCCTCCAAGACCTATGCATCATCCATAACCTCTCCAACAAGATCCAAAGCTCTTCGCTACGCAAATGTTGTGTGTTGTCAGTCGCAACCCAAACCTTTCACTCTATTTTTTGCTCTGCATTCTTCATTTGTGTCAATCACTGTTCAAGATCCTTTCTTGGAGCCCATTGAAAGTTAGCCTATGAAACAAATTTTCTTTTCACATAACCAAATTTACGTCATTTGAACTAAACTCTAGCCATCCTTGTGTTACGTCGAGTTCCTGTTGTTGTTCATTGTTGCACAGAGTTTTATGTTGTTATTCTTGTTGTGTAGAGTTTTATGTTGTTGTTCGTTGCTATGCCAAGTTTTCTGTTGCTACGTTGAGTTTCATGTTGTTGTGTCAAGTTTCTTGTTATTGTGTTGAGTTACCTGTTGTTGCATTGAGTTACCTGTTGTTGCGTTGAGTTTCCTATTGTTGTTTGTTGTTGCACCGAGTTTCCTGTTGCCGATTCATTTGTTGTGCAGAGGTTATTGCTCTCGTTTGTTGTGTAAAGGTTATTGTTCCCATTTTTTCTACGCAGAGGTTATTATAATTCATTGATGTGCACCTGCAATTCACACAGGGTTGACATATATCAGCATCATGAAAACTCCTCAACGAAAAAGAAAGAATGTAAGAAGTGGGAAAGTCGTGAGGTTTGAGCCACAAAGTTTAAATTTGGCAAACACAGACCCAACAATCAAGGTGTCCTTTGAACAAGTTGGATGCATGAGATTCTGTGAAAAAATTCAGGGGTATAATGTTCATCTAACCAAGCATTTTTCTCTAAACTTTAATGGTGTCAATGCAACCATTGAAGAGATCACTTTTCTAGTGTCAGAGGAGACCATATCAGTTGCTACATAGATTCCTATGCAGGGAGAAAAGTGGTTTAAAGGTATGCCATTAGATACTTCATTTTATATTGATTTCTCAAACCTGAATACAAAAATCAGAGGTTTGGTGCGTCCATCCCCAGGGACTATGTTTTGGAACCTTATGAGAAGCTTTTGAGGGTAATCCGAAAAAACTTTACTTGTGAGGGTAGGTTTGGCCAGGTATATCAATACCACATTAGGCTCTTAATGCATTCCACAGGGAGAATCCCCCTAAACTTACCCTTCTTCCTATATAGAAGCCCAGGGAAAATCGCAGACACAATCCAAGCCACAACTGACTAGCCAAAGAGTAGCCTATTGCATTTTTCCTTGGTGAAGTTGTTGGTGGTTGAAGAGCTTGGAAAGTTAAAAAGGGACTTGGATTCCTTCTTAACCTCAAAAAAAATTTCCCTGGATCCTAAAAGAGATACTCCCTTGTCTACTGAGAATTCATCATCTCATAGTTCAGGAGGAAAAGGAGGGGGCGCTACTGAAAGGAGAAAAGGAAAAGAGATTGAGAATCTATCACTCATTAGCTAGTATTGAAGGAAAGAAGAAAACTACAATTCACTAATGAACCCAAGGAGACACAGGTTCCCAGTAAACCATGCACCAGGTCATCTGCTAGGAGGTTTCCCATACCCACAATTCAGAAAAAGTTTGTTGAATTTGCAGCCCAGGAGATTGATGAAGAGCAGGTGAAACTAGGGAAGAAAGATGAAGATGTCAAAGAGATGCAACAACAACTCAATAAATATCAACATACCATAGCCCAACTCTACCAGGAGAATAGAGAATTGAAAAGGAAACTAACATAAAAGACTCCTGAAGCACAAATACCACAAAGTAAAGCAAGCCAGAAAGCTCCTAATTCACCCACAGAAGGAGAAAAGAACATAAAATGGCTGAAAAAGAAGCTAAGAGAGCTCAAGACCAGATCATCAAGCTTAGAGAAGAAAAGAGAATATCAGAGGAAGGGATCATGAATCATTATAAGAAATGCAGACCAGCCATAGACAATGCATGTGCAATCATTTCTAATGCTCAGTCAAAGTTAAAAAGGAATGCAACTTTGTCGAGACAAGTCAAAAATTTAAAGAGACAGATCTTGTCATTGAGAAAGGAAAATATGACCTTATGGCTACAAGTGAAATTGGATAAAGAAGCTAAGGACAGAGTTGAATTTTCCCATCCCTTGTTGCCACCTGGATTCGTGCAAGCAACCTCAGCGTGAAGATTCACTATGCGAAGTCGCTACACAAACACTGTAGTCAACACTTGCGCAACAATACCTAGAATTTGTTGTGTAAGGGTGACAGGGTTGTTCAATAGTGCACGCGATGACTCATCAAAACTACATGGTCGAATTTTGCTCAAGGATCTATAATTGTAAATGATATTTTGGTTATGTTTTGATTGGCAAATTGGGTTTTCTATTTTTGGTAAATCTTGTAGAGGTTGTTGTTCTCTTTGAAAGCAACCAGATCCATAACTCTAGGATGTAGTATTTCGACTCCTAGCAGCTAAGTTTAGCCTTAGTTTTCTATATAGGTTGACTATTTTGATGTAAAGGGGCAGGCATAAGTATAGGCATTTTGATGTTCAATGTAATTTTCTAAATCTAATAGAAATACAAATGCAGAAGTCTTGAACTCCTTATGAAAAATATTCTCATGGTGGTGATCTAAAGATTGTACTCTTCTTTATATGTATTCCTTGTGTACTTACTTTCATCTGCACTTTTCTTCTCTTTAAATTGGCAAATTAAAGGTCTAGAATTCATCTAATGGTGCTCTAGACTTAACTAATTAATTTAAATTATGTTTATATTCTTAACTAAAGTCAAAATTCATCCTTTATGATGCTCTGATCATGTTATGTGTTTATGTTCTTCTTTCACCCTATATAATCAAACTCAAAACTGAAGTCATCGCCTCTTTTAGCCTTTGTTACTCTGAGGAGTTCTACCTACCAGGCATTGTTATACTATACCTCTTGCCAACAAACCTTGAAAAAACTATCTTAAACATCTAAATCTAGCCATCAGTTCAAAAGAAATATGTCTATCAGAGATCAAGTTTTAGAGAGAGCCCTCTCTACATTGGAAAGGCTAGTTTCTAGTCTTAAAGTTGGTTTGTAGGTTACCTTTGTAGATTGGTTCTTCATCCCAACAATTTATTCAGTGCTAACAGATATAATGATGATATGATATTCCATGGATGTCATAGGCAATTGTTCAGCATAATGTATAGGTCCGTTGTGATGAAATACTTTCAATAATGAATATATGGTAATTTCAATCTATTGTGTGTCTATTATGAATGATTTGAATGTGGATGTTCATTTTTTTCATTCTTAGTCCTTAATGAAGTATCATATCTGAGTTATATGGATACTAATTGTAGTAGTGTTTAGTATGTTTAATCCTTCATCATTGACACAAGACCTTATGGTCTCTGTGATCCTCTTTGCATCTTGGGTGAGACTTTCCTTGGCCCTGGTCAAGGATTGATATGCTAGTGATTTGGGTTTTTTTTTGGATATGCTTTGGACAAACCTTGTGTCTAAAGTAACCCAACATTAGGAAGGTCGGTGCACGTGAAAGCATGAACTGAAACATCGACAAAAAAAACCCAAAAATATAAAAGGATTTTTCATTCTTGAATTCAACTTTGAAATAGACACATTGAAGCTTGATGATAAGGCACCCTAGTTTATGGAAAATTCTAACCTCTTTATGAAGTCATGGAAATTGGGTTTAAACCCTCACATGGAATCTTAGAAAAAGGTATTGATATAGGTCATATTACTAATCTCCCTTTAGAATACTAATGTGATGATACACTTTAGGACATCAACAATGCTTTGGGTAAGTTTTCCACCACATCTCTTGAAATTAGGAACACGTTTTTCCAACACCTATGCCCCATTATTTATTTTTCTTAATTTAACTAAAATCCTTCCTCATTAAATTGTGTTGGAGACATGGGATAAAGTTTGGACACAATTACTAGACTATGAATATAGAGCTTTTCATTGTGAATAACATTTTGAGCATGCATGTGGTGACTTCTTATTTGATTTCTTTTGGTTCTCAATATTTTAAATGGAAAAATAGAAAAACCTATCTTGAAATTCAACTCAAAGATGGCCAACCAATGGGTAGACAATGATAAAACTTCATAGAGAAATGAGCTAGGTAGTTTTGGAAAATGTTCATGTCCCAATTATTAAGAGTTGCATTGAAGACATCAATGCAATTATGAAATCATGTGACCCTCCCTCTGGTCTCCTTGAATGATAACTCCATGAAAAAGGGATCATAGAGGCATGGGTTAGATAATTTAGAATTGGAAAAGAAATTAATCCCTCATGACTCAATAAATGATGCAACAGATGATGTAAAGTAAAGGAAGGTCTCTAGTAACATAAATGGTTGATGCATTTAAAAAAAATAATGTTTCATATGAATTTCATAGCAAAGAAATATTTCTAGCAACTTAACTAACTGATACAATTTTTAAATTAATGAGTTCTACCAGACTTAGAGACCTTATAATTCAATATTTTATGCTTGTTAGATTTCGAACTTGGGTCATTATAATTCATAGAATCTACACACGTTGGAGTTTGAACCTAGGTCATTGACATAGAGACACATAATCTCAACCACTATACCACAAATTAATGAATAACTAATATTTTTTACTTCATTAGTTCATTCTACTTCCCTTTCAATGGAATCATCATGCATGTTTTCCCAATCCTCAAGAACAAATCTATGACCCTAAATAGTAAACCTTAAACAATGTTCTAAGTGGAAAATTATTAAACCCTTATAGTAGAAAGACAACTCGAAGATGGATGACGATTGGGTAGAATCAAGAAAAATTAAGAGAAAATTGAGCCTTTAGGTTTAGCAAATAATCATGTCCCATATATGAAAAGTTGTGTTCAAGGAATCAATAAAAATATGACTTAGTGTGCATCGGCCTTTCCTTTGGTCTCATTTATTGACAACACCTTTAGAAAGGGAAAGTGATGGTAGAGTCAAATAGTTCAAAACTAAAAGGAGAATAAATCCCAAAGACTTCAATAAAGGATGTAAAGCACATGGGGTCTTCACTCAGTGAACCTGTGACATAATGCCTTTGTTCATGAGATATTAAAGAATACCCCTAATTTCACTAGATATTGATAAATACCTCCCAAAATCCTTTTGTTGAACTCCCCTCCCAATACATATTTCCAATAAAAGAAAGCCCTATTTTTACTAGATACCCCTTTTTATACCCCCTAATACCAATAAACCCCATAAGACCCCACATCCCCCCTCCCCCCGCCCCCCCAATACCCATAACATATTGACTTTTATTTTCACAATTTAAAAATCCCTTTATGAATGAACATGATAAGCTATTGGTGAACAAGGTGAAGCCCACATTTGTGGTGGCAAAGAAAATGAAGGTTGATGGAAATCAGTTAGCTTTAAACCCCTTATCCCTTTGTTAAACCTCGACACTTAACCGACTTCAATTCTCATCGATTAATACTACTGTTAACTAGCCACCAAGACCACTGGTTCATCAAGGAAATAAAACCTATCACCACCATCGGGCTCGCTTAATTGAACACTGGGCCCCTAAAAAATTCAAAAATGCTCCTTTAAATGTTTACTCCTTTCCAGTTTAACCAGTCATAGGACACTAAGAATCCTCCTTCAACATCCTCACATAATCGTGAGTCTAGTCCGGTTTAAATGGCCACCAGACACTGGGAATATAAAGCTACTGCGGCACTTTACGAATGGTCTTTTCAAGGGATTTAAGTCTTATCTAGTTAAATAATTTTTGGTTGTTAATCTCTTACAAATATCAATGAACATATCTATCGATTCCTATAGGAACAAATACGATTATGCCATTAGACTAATTCAACAGTCCCTTAATGCTTTCATACACATGGGAATTAAATGCATAGATCAAACACATGATACTTGTGGGAATGAAACATGTTGATTTCATTAATCCAACTCTGTACAGGGATTCTATAAACTCAATATTACCTCTCTACCTCTGCTGGCCCAATTTCACAATTTGGGCACTTCTCTAGCCCTAGCCACCCTCTCTACTATGCTCGCAGGATTACATATTTATGTGGAAGATGAAACTTCTAAATTACAACAACTCCATAGTCTCTACAAATAATTTACTTAATTTTAGAATTCTAACTACTTGACTCTGTTGACTAACCTCCTATGGATCGAATCGACTATTTACAAAATAACTATCAACCAATATTTTATGTTAAACAATTATTACATTATGGTTTTGAAACAAATCCCTTAATCTATCCTTAAATCCTAAATTAAGTGAACCCACTCCATTTGGTAAAAGTCCTAATCTATCCTTAAATCCTAAATTAAGTGAACCCACTCCATTTGGTAAAAGTTTATTCAACCTTCTAGAGGTCAAAAGTCGACTTTGAGGAAATGCTCTTGAATTAGATTCTCAGGGTAAAAATTCATGGACTCCTATTATTTGTTGAAGTCCACCTGGATCCCATCTCTTATGTTGTTGTTGTCTACTTGCTTGGTTGTATTGTTGCTTCACTATTGTTTTTAATCTTTCGAGATCCCATATCTTTTTTTTTTTGTCATCCATTTGTTTTTCCATGTTTGATCCAGAATTGGATCTAGGAGCTTGATGGGGCTTAGAAAGGCCTAAAAATAAAAGTTCTCAAAATGGCTTCAAATCATACATGTGTGTAGGTATCATTGATACGAACCCAACACAACTTGAATGGGCTCAAACGAACATCGTATGCTTCTGATATGGCGATATGTTCATTTTTCCAAACAGGCAAAAAGAATTGATGATTGTACAGTCTGTACAGTGCCATGTGGCAGTTGATTGTACAGGCCATACAATTGTACAACTGATGTGGTAGGCACAATTGACGATGATGTGGAAGGGTCCGTACAACTGACGTGGCAGCATGATTGAGCATACGGACGAATGACGTGTCAGATAGGTACAGGTGGACCAGTCCGGCAGTGACACGTGTCACCACTGCAAGGGTGACACGTGGCACACCCATATGGTGTACGTACGACATGTGGCAGACAGTGACTGGGTAGATGTGCTGAATAGGTAGATGTGGGGTCCAATTGGATTTTGACACTTATCATGGTATTTGACGAATGAGAAGGTTCCACGTGGCCCAAACGTGGGCTGCCATGTGTCACCCATTGGTTGGTTATTGCGTTTGGTAAAAACTTGTTTGGAGTTCATGGGTTTCAAACCATGGACCTCCTTGGGCGCCAATCTATCACATAGGTCGGGCTACCGACCCACCTACCAGGTGTGAATTAACCAAATGTGGCATTATATATATTTAAAGTTGGATGTTTGGTAAAGAGATGAAGGAAAGGGTTGGGGTCTAGCCCCAGCCCACAGTCTTACCACACCCCATGCGACCATCCACAATATATTAACCCTACTATATATATTTTCACACGGGAATGTGGCAACAACCTCGGTTTAATAGCACCTTCTTCCATGTGACTCGGGGTTTGGACGCAGAGAGAGTCGATCGGTGGGGGAGCTTATCCCGTCCGATCGGGCCTAGGTCGTATCCACATGCCAAGAATCCAGGTGCTTCGGAGGTAAGGGCCAGTGCGCAGCCCCTAGGGGGGTGGCGCTTGGCCATATTAAACCATATGATCTTGTATAAGGTGTGCACGCCCAAGCCAAAGGGGCTTATCCCAATATTTTTGCAAAAGTGGTTTTCCTAACCATATAATAGTAATTTTTTATGGATTATAGGCTTGTTTTTGGAGATTTTTGGCCTTTTCTAAGGGATATTGGGCCCTTTTTTAGGCCAGATATTGGGAGGAAGTTGGGAGATGATTACCAACTTCAGATCTATATAAACCAGACCTTCTTGAGGCCATCTTGAGGAGATTTAGAGCATGTTTACGTTAAATATTTACCAAGCCAAAGCCATTTTTATGCAGGGAAGTTGTTGAGGAGTGCACCTTTACGGGCCATTTCTGGGAGCTCCAGTCATCCGATTTGAGTGTCGTTTCTTTTGTTGGGTTCTAGATATATGGTAGAACAAGACCACATCAGTTTTGTAACCTTTTGGCACTGCTATGTCGAAATTTTAAAGCTTTGAATAGAAATAAGAAAGCCTCACCCACTAAGACAAAGGCCTGGAGACGTAAGCGAGATTGTCGAACTCCGTTATCACATTGGTGTTTATGGTTTTTTGTTTTTTATGATTTATTTCAGATTCGTGTATGTTTATGTGGCTATCATATTTATTCCTCTTTCATTCATCTTCCTAATTGGTTAATTAACACATGCTTAATAAATCTACCATTGTCATTTAAAAGATCTTTTCCGATCAGGTGGTATCATAGCTAGTTGACGTTCGGATTTGAGTTTTGCATGTTAACCAGGGAAAAGATACATTGTGGTGAAGGTGAGCTTGTTGAAGAGAATCCATTGATTGGATTGAGAAAGAGAACTTATCAAAGCGAGAAGATGGCATCGGAAGAGGGACTTTCTTAGGATGAGAAAGAGTTTTGAAAAACTTTCTTTGCCATGTCGGAGATGATGAAGGTTTTGTATGAGGATTACTTGGAACGAAAGAGACCAGTTCTTGGTGAATCTTCAAAGGGAAAAAGTGAAGAAGGAGAGGATCCTCCTCAAATTCCTACTTCACCTCCATCTTCACCTCCTTCTTCTCCTTCTTCTTCGAGTTCAAGTTCTAAATCCAATGCAAAGAAACATGTTCATAAACATAAGAATGAAATGTCTTTTTTAAAACTTGATGTTAAATGCGAATTACCCATATATGATGGTGAAGTTAATGCAGAGAGACTTGAAAATTGGGTCATAAATATGGAGGTTTATTGCAATGTGCAATAGATCAAGGATGAGGAAACTTAGATCAAGTTGGCATCCCTTAGACTTGCAGGCACAACACTCATCTGGTGGCAAAGCAAGTTGCAAAATGGAACACAACAAGTGGGTAATGTATTTCCATCATAGCAAAGTTTCATTTTTGCACTTAGGAAGAAATTCTATCCTTTGGGTTATAAATAAAAATCATTAATTGAATGACAAGCTTTAAAACTAAGAAAAGGACAAACAGTGCAAGAATACATAGATGGCTTTCATAAAATGGCATTGATGTTAGATATTCCTTTACATACCCAAGAAAATCTTATGAAGTATATAGGAGGTTTACCTGCACATATTCAAAACACTGTATTCATGTTTGGACCAACTAATCTTGATGAGGTTTATGTTCAAGCGACATACATTGAAGCAGGGAAAATAGGTGTTGGTGTATCAGGGGAATCGTCTTCAAGGAAAGATGACAAAAGGAAGTGGCATGGAAAAAATGAAAATGCAGTGGAAATAAATGAAGGGAAGCCTTCTTTTAAGCATTGCAAGAAAGAGGGGCATGATGAGGACCGATGTTGGAAATCCCATCCTGAGAAGAGGCCAAAGTGGTTCAAGGAAAATAAAGGGAGGCAAACAGTTGCAACGACAACACGACCCACAGACTTGGGATCAAATTTAGGTGACGAATCTAAAGTCTCATTGGTTGGTATGACAGGTAAAATTGGTGAAGGATTTGATTGTAGAAGTAACTTGTTTCACATAAGGGTCATCATGAGGCACACTAAGGTTGACACATTGATAGATAGTGGATCTCAATCAAACTTAATTTCAACGGAATTGGTTAAACAATTGGGATTAAAAGAACAGATGCATCATAAGCCCTACACACTTAAATGGATAAGAAACAATCATCAAATGCACATAACAAAGCAATGCACC
>SNQJ01S0054267.1:0-12152 GCA_010110895.2 Picea sitchensis | reverse complement strand
TGCTCATCCAGGTTTGAATCTCAGATATTATCACAGATTACCAATAAATATGCTTATTCTCTTGGCCAAGATCCTTACCACTATTCTGTAATTTACACTATAAAGCCAGATGAGTCTTGGTTACTTATATCATACATTAGCCTCTAAAGACCAAAGCAATGAATGCTGCATTAATAGAACGGAATAACCCATTTTGAACGTTTTGTATTAATTCTTTCAATAGAGGGACTGCCATATCTGCTATAAATTTAAAGTTTTTAAGTTTTTAGTTCTAAAACCATAAGGTCATTAGTTTTATAGACTAATTATTATTTGGATTAATTTTAGTCATCTCTCATTTCATATTTAAATAGGTATTTCTCTAATACTTTTCTACAAATCAATACTTTTTTCTATATTAAAATATTTTTGGATAAATATTAAAATGTTTTTTTGGATAAATTTGTTATTTATAAATTTTTGTAATAGTTAGAAATATCTTCAATGATTTGATTATACCTATAAATAATAGATGTTCTTTATTTTTTATTCTCATTTATCTACGCTACTTTGAGTGGTATTTCTCATTTTCCTAGTTCAAAGATTAAATATTCGAACTAATTAACAAATGAGTTTTTTTTACACTAAGGAACATTTTCTCACTCCTAAATCTTTGTAATAGTTAGAAATCAATTCAATGATTTGATCATGATTGATAATTAAGTCCTCTTTATTATTTATTCTCACTTATCTACACTACTACTTCTAGTGGTATTTCTCATTTTCCTAGTTTAAAGATTAAATATTCAAACTAATTAACATTTCTCCAATTTAATTAGCCTTTTCCTCTCTTTCAACATATAAGATCATACTCACCCGGATCGGGTGATACATGGCTTCCTTAGCTAGGAGAATTTGGCAATTGTCGAAAGGGTGGGTAATAATGGTTATGTGTGGGAGGTCCCTTCAGTCATCTCAACCCCCGTAACTTCCCTATTCACGCTCTCACAACCAAACCCTGTGCTCCAAGCTTGGACCATAGCTCGACTAGGCATGATGATCAAACGACATTGTAGGAAGTGGATGTGCATGAGACTCGAGTTTCTTCGGTCGAAGATGGAAATGCACCCTTTAATTCCCACCAGTGATCGGACTGGCTACATCTTGGCCAACATTATGTCTAAGCGTGGGAGGATGCTACTAAATTCGAGTAAGATTATGACTTGGTTGGTTCTTGTTATCATTGTTACTCATTTTGTTCAAGCTCGGAGGGGTTTGCATTCCCAGGTCTGGTTATTCATGGCTCCTAGAAAATGAAAAACAAAGCCTTATGTTGAGCGCAAAACAAGAGTATCTCTCACAGTTGAAGATTTAGTTACTCATTATCAATTTGTTGTAGCTCCAACTAACAAAGAAACTATGTCGAATTTGGAGGAGGAGGTTAGGATTGTGGACGCATACACAAAGGATGAGGACATTGAAAAACAAGTGGGGGACATTATTCTTGACCTCGGTTGCACCAAGAACAAAGACACCAAATGCTATAGCACAATGGAGTTGTATTGTCATGTTAAGACGATAGTTGCTCAAGGTATGAGGCACCAAGAGAAGGCGTTTAGGAAATTTATTCAATTCCTGGAAGCTCTAGAGCGACATACCAACTTGTTGATAACAATGGTCTCTTGGCTAGTCAAGAAACATGGCAGTATCTTTCAGCTGGAAAATGACAAAGGACAACCCTCAAGCTCTCAGCCTCCCCCTCTGGTGGCTCGACTCGATGCCTCTCAACCCAAGGGCGCACCCCAAGTTCATGAATTGGATGGATGACAATCGTGTTGTTTTTAAAGATCCTCACCATTTTGGCTTGATAGTCTTGATAGTTTTATATGGTTATTTTAGCTTTATTGTCTCAGGCTTGTCATTAGTTAGATATTTTTATATGAACTCCATTTCTTATGTATTTTTAACAGCTGGTGTTGGCCCTTGACCAATTTTTTGAGGATCCTTGGTCAGGTTTGACCTATTTTTGGGACTTCGAAGTGGAGATAGTTGGATCTCATCCCTTTTAGGGCTCTTTTTGAGATTCGGGATTATGTAATGGGTATGGGGATGTCGGCCCATGGTTTTACCCATGCTTAGGCCTATTTTGTAATGTATAAATAAGTAGCTAGGCGAAGTAAGTTGAGAGATACAAGTTCGATCTGTGTGATCGAAAGTGTTAAGCGCTGAGTAGAGATTGCTTTTGTGCATACTGTATGAGGCTTGCAGAGCTCAGTGAAAGCGAGTGTAAGAGATTGAGAAGAGTCTTAGTGTTGTAACCTAGCCTAGGGAAGGAGGATCTAGCGAGGTGCGCAGATCTCCTATCCTCTGCAGAGTAGGGTTTTTGTGGCTTTGTGCATGTAACTGATTGAAGAAGCTAATAAAGAAGACGAAGAGTTGGTGGACGTAGCCCCAGGGTGGGGGTGAACCACGTGCATGTTGTGTTGCTCTGACCTATGCGATTTATTGATGTGTTTATATGTTAACTTGCTTAGTGCTTCGATATGGATGAATGATAGATAGATATGTTAATGCTACGTGCTTAATAGTATGGATGAATGCTAGATCTGATCTCTGTTTGTATGCTTAGTGCTTGGATCTGTTGAATCGGTTGAATACTGCGTTGTGTTGTAATTAGGGTTTAACTGTGCTGTAAGATGAGACTGGATATTGATGAACTATAACTGCTAAGTTCCCTGTTAAGGTGTTACAGTCACAGATATGTGTCCCAGCTAAGTTTGTAGACACTAGAGTCCTGCAACCACCCCTGCCTCTACCTCAGGTGAGACTTCATCTGCTTCGCAGGTGTTGCTGAAAGGGTCGGTAGTTAGGGTTTTGTTGGTGCATTGTTGTAGCGTTGAACCCTCAGTCTGCCCCTGTGCCAACAAATGGTTCTGTTGTCGGGACTGGAAACTGTGATTGCTGGGAACTAAGGAAAAATAAGCTCTGTGCGAAGATCCGACCTGAAATTGTGAAATCTCTGTGCGTAGATCTGTCTCTCTAGTGCGCAGTATTCAACTCGATCTGTGAAGCTTTGTGCTAAGAAAAGAAGTCCGATCTGAAGAAAAGAGGTAAGATCTGAAACCTTTGTGCTATGAGAAAGGTAAAAGTGAGAATTTTTTCTTAAAAAGGTAAGATCTGAAAGCTTTGTGCTCTAATAAAGGTAAGAATAGTGAATTTTTTTAGATTTGTTAGTTTTGTGCTCTGTCAAAGATAAGATTAGTGGAAATTTTTGTTTCTAAAATATGGATCTAGGTATGTTTGATAAGATTTGTCCTATCTTGAAAACTAGGTCACTGATAGATGAAAGAAGATTTGATATGAGTAGATTTGATAAGAATAGTGAAAGATATGTTATATCTATGCATAGAAAGAATGTTTGGACTAACAAATGGATGCAAGATCTTAGAAATAACTTTTTGTAGGTTAGCTACTATGATCCTAGTGTGCAGTACAGGAAAGGTTAGGGATCATTTAAAAAAAACGAGGATTAACCCTTTGTTACAGTTGCAAAGATTGAGACATCTAGCTAAGGAGTTCCCTGGTAAAAGATCTAGTTGTCTTTGTTGTAGAGCTAAGGACCATGAAGTATTGGATTGCCCTAGAATGATTGTTAAGGTTGAAAGAATTAATATGAACCAAGAAAACCCTAAGGCAGACCCAAAAACTGAGATTATGGCAGAACCCCAGAAAGAATCAGATAAAGTATTGCTACAAATGAAAGAAACCCTGAATGACCACCGACATATCAGTTTATTAGTGATCTTCAAAGATAAAGAGTGCATTGAAGCAAGAATATGAGACTTCGACATTGACTGTGTTCTAGATGAGGAAACACAAGTGAATATCATGATAGAAAGAACTTGGGAACTTTTAGGGGATCCTTCTATGATTCCTTCATTGGGAGGAATAAGATTATTCAGAGGAAAACTGATAACCCTATGTGGAAGACTTACCCAGATATCTATGAATGCCAATGGAACTTAGACAGAGGAATATATTAAGGTTGTTAAATTTATTGAGAACAACACTCCATTTACTATGTTACTAGGAAAACCTTGGATCGAGAAGGACCAGACTAGAAGGAAAGAAGAAGAAGTCTTAGAGCAGAAAAAACAAGAATTAAAAGATTTCATGACTAGGAGGATCGTGCAGTTGATTGAAAAACATGAGATAAGGTCAAAGCTACTTAGGACCAGAGACTTGGATATCGAATTTGCAAGAACACAAGAAGATTTGCAGAATACTGAAGTACCTATCCCAGCTAGAGAAGAAGTATTACCCTTGAATCTTAGGAAATAATCTCAACAACGCAAAGTTATTAAAGAAGACAAGAATCAGAATGGAAAGAGGAATAATGAGATGAAGCTCACCAGAAAGAAGGCTCGAAAGCTCAGCAAGAAGAGAGCAAAGATCGAAAAGTTACAGATAGTTCCAAAGGGAACTTCGTAGAAGGAAAATTTGCAAAACAGGAACTTCGTCGAGATATCAGAACAACGTCACATGGCACTTTGCCATGGCAAAGAAATATAGCCGTTGGGAACAATATAACCATTAGACTGACACCCCGAACGGGTAGAAAAGCATTTATGGTCAGACAACTCGCCATCAAACTGTTGGGACCGCGTCGTAACGGACATAACTGAGCTAATGGAGGCTTCTCACCTGTTGGAGAGATCCTTTGCTTCGTTATCTATTTACTCCGTCGAACCATGCACCGAGAACACTTTGTATAACCGTGAATCTGAGCCCACAGATTATTTGCTTCCGCATAGTGATCATCGCGCTATCACGAAGTAGAAGAGATAAATGACAAAGAATCTGAACAGAAACAAGGCTAAGTAACACCGCCTAGAGATGAGTCTGATCCTTTGAAGAGGAGGAAGGTTTCTCCCCTGAAACCTTCTTCCTGGAAGAAAGCCAGAGCCACCGTGACCAAGATGCAGATTGTACTCACTACTAATGATTTTGACTTCATCATAGCAGCCCTGAACAACGCCTCACAGGAAATCGTGGAGAAACAAGAAGCCAAGTAGGAGGAAATGTATGACAGAATTGAGGTCAAACTTTGAGGGGTACAGTAGGCCCTTTAGTCCAGTCATGCACTGTCCACTATGCCCCTACAATCGGGAGAACCAGAGTTGGGAGATGAGTCAGCGGAACTCCGTCAACTAGCTGATGTGACCGAAGCTCACCTTCATCGCACACAATAAGAAATAGAACAAGCCACCCAGGCCTTGAAGCAAGTGCAAGAAGTACTCATAGAACAATGCCGACTTGCAGAGCAGGACTAGGTTGCTCTCCATATGAAGTTTGAAATAGAGAAAGCACAGATTCAACAAGAAAAAGAATAGTTGCTTGTAGAGAAACTCAAAGTGGAAGAAGTAGTCAACAGAGCACTTCGCTCTGTGACAGGATTAGAACCACAGATAGAAGACCGAGTCATGCATCAAGTAGAGCAGCTCACAGAAGCTATCCAACAGCTACAACAACAAATAATAGACTTGGAGCTCCGCACGATGCCTAACACTTCGCAGGATGTAAGGGACCAAAGAGAAGCCACTGCCCGAAGCGCAGTTGAAAGAATCAAGGGCCTCACCATGGAATGTAAACAATTGAGTGATCACAGTGCCCAGATGTATGAGGGACTCACTGAGAATCTAGAAATGAAGACATTGGAGTCACAACTCCAAGAGGCGAAGTGTCAAGAATAAACAATATGGGCTCATTTGAAGCCCCTATCAACTCTTGAAAGGATGAAGCGATCCCAAGAGCAGCGCACTGCCCAACAACAGGTCCACACCATTCAGAGCAAAGTCATGGAAGTGACTCAAAGGCTCCAACCTGTACAAGATGATGCTTACAAATTGTTCATAGAGATTAAAGGCCGAGGAGAAGAGTTGGAGCAAGTCGTCACTCCAACTGAACAATGCCTAGAGGGACCTGCCAATGAATCAATCATACAAGAGTTCGTTGAACAGGAGGTCCTGACACAACAACAAATCGAAGCAGCTTGAGCCAAGCTCGAGGATTTTGAAACTGAGATACCGAGATCAGAGTGACTCAAGACGAGTCACAAGTGAGTGTTGGGGGCCTATTGGCCCTTGACCAAGTTTTTGAGGATCTTTGGTCAGGTTTGACCTATTTTTCGAACTTCGACAGGTTGTTGAAGGCGAAGCGCAAGATGAAGCGGAGATCGCAGGATCTCGGCCCCTTTTAGGGCCCTTTTTGGGATTTGGGATTATGTAATGGGTATGGAGATGTCGGCCCGTGGGTTTACCCATGCGTAGGCCTATTTTTTAATGTATAAATAAGTAGCTAGGCGAAGTAAGTTGAGAGATACAAGTTCGATCTGTGTGATCGAAAGTGCTAAGTGTTGAGTAGAGATTTATTTTGTGGATACTGTATGAGGCTTGTAGAGCTCAATGCAAGTGAGTGTAAGAGATTGAGAAGAGGCTTAGTGTTGTAACCTAGCCTGGGGAAGGAGGATCTAGCGAGGTGCGCAAATCTCCTGTCCTCTGCGGAGTAGGGTTTTTGTGGCTCTATGCATGTAACTGATTGAAGAAGCTAATAAAGAAGACAGAGAGTTGGTGGACGTAGACCTAGGGTGGGGGTGAACCACATACATGCCATGTTGCTTTGTTCTGTGAGATGTATTGATGTGTTTATATGTTAACTTTCTTAGTGCTTCAATATAGATGAATGATAGATAAATATGTTAATGTTATGTGATTAATAGTATGGATGAATACTAGAACTGATCTTTATTTGTATTCTTAGTGCTTGGATCTGTTGAATTGGTTGAATACTGCATTGTGTTGTAATTAGGGTTTAACTGTGTTGTAAGCTAAGACTGGATATTGATGAACTATAATTGCTAAGTGCCCTGTTAAGGTGTTACAGTCACATATATGTGTCCCAGCTAAGGTCGCGGAAATTGGAGTCCCGCAACCACTCCTGTGTAATATACCAGATATAAAAAGTATGCAGAACAGAAATAAAATGCTAGAAATGGCAGAATAACAGTAATATAACGAACATAATCTCCACAATAACACATAAATGATATAAGAACAACAACAAGAATAGCACTCTGATTCAGAAAGCAATGTTCACATGCCTCTTCGAGAGGGCAACCTCCAGTCAAGCAACGCTCTGTTACAATAATCTCCAATCTAGGGTTTTCATACCCTCGACCCTTATTTATACTAAATATGTCTATCAAGAGAAGCATCTAGAGGAAGATCCTTCTAGAAGCGGAAGCTTCTATTAGGTCTTCTTACATCCACCTTATTCTATTTTATTGAAAGAACTTATTAATATTGACCTTTAATACATTCGAATATATTTCTCTACCTATGTGCGGGTTAGGACCCTAACATGTCCGCCCCCTTAAAAATAACCTTGTCCTCAAGGATTGAGATGTGGAAACTATTGCAGAATGGTAGTTGGTTCCCCAGTGGCATCTGCTAGAGTTGTATCTTTCCACTGGACAAACACTTCCTTGATGGTTCTCTGATGCAGGCGATGCTCACGTTGGTCCAAAATAGCTTCTGGCTGTAGCCAAATGGATCTTTCTTCAGCTAACTCGGGAAGGCTGGTTTGAATTTGGCACCGAGTTCCAATCACCTTCTTTAAGCATGAAACATGAAAAACATGATGTAGCTTCGAATGACTGGGCAGAGCTAATTGATAGGCGACTTGTCCCACACACTTGAGAATTGTATAAGGACCATAAAATTTGGGTGCTAGCTTCTGACAATGCTCGGCCTTGAGGGAAGTTTTCTTGTATGGTTGTAGTCGCAGAAACACCTGATCCCCTTCTGCAAATAGACGTTCAGAGCGACTTTGATCTGCTTGTTGCTTCATGCAATTCTATTCCATGACCAAGTTCTCTTTGAGGGTACGGAGAATATCCTCTCGAATTGTAAGTGTTTGGTAAACCACCTGGACCTTTGAGGTACCCAGTAAGTATGAGAGAACTGAAGGTGGCTTCTATCCATAATCCTCTTCAAAAGGAGTCATGCGTGTAGTTGTATGGTAGGAAGTGTTGTACCACCATTCAGCTAGGGGTAACCATTGAACCCATTGATTTTGCTTTTCAGAGGCAAAACACCTCAGATATGTTTCCAAACATTTGTTGACAACTTCCGTTTGACCATCAGTCTAGGGATGATAAGCTGTGCTGAGATGCAATTGGGTGCCCTGAAGCTTGAACAATTCTTGCCAAAAATTGCTTGTGAAAGTTGGGTCACGATAAAAAACAATAGAGTGCGGCATGCCATGAACCTTGAAGACCTGGTCCATGAAAATTTGAGACACCGTGGATGCAGTAAATGGGTGTTGAAGAGAGCATAAATGAGCATATTTGGAAAGGCGATCCACAACCACCATTATGACTGATTTATTTCCTGATTTGAGTAAGTCGGTAATAAAGTCCATAGAGATATCTTTCCAAATCGCAGGTGGGATCGGAAGTGGTTGTAGTGTGCCCGAAGATTTGACTGTTTCTCCCTTGTTGCGTTGACACACATCACATTCAACGACAAAATTACGGATGTCCTGTTTCATACCATCCCAGAAAAAAAAACGTTTGACCCTGTCATAGGTTTTGGTGAACCCGGAGTGCCCCGCTGTGGGTGTAGCATGAAGCTTAGAAAGTACCGTGGGTTTAAGATTTGATTGTTTACTTAAATACAAATGGCCTTTGTATCGAAGCTCATCCTGGAGCCAGAAGTACCCTGGGGGAGCTGGAGCACTGGTCTGTAATTGCTGGATCAGATGCAAACTTTTGGGATCTTGTAGCCATTCCTGGTGAACAACTTGGAGCCAATCTGGTACAATGAAGGAAAGAGAAAAAAAGGATCCTTCATCTTCATATTTTCGGGACAGTGCATCCACCACCACATTGTCTTTTCCATTTTTGTAAATGATCTCATAATCATATCCAAAGAGTTTAGTCACCCATTTTTGTTGCTCTGGGAGGAAATGCGTTGTTCCATAAAGTACTTGAGGATTTGATGGTTTGTCTTAATTTGGAAACATTGCCCCAAGAGATAAGGGTGCCACAGATCAATGACATGCAGAATAAACAACATTTCCTTTTGATAGATGGTTTTTTCCAGATTCCTTTCAGATAGTTTCTTGCTGGTGAAGGCCAAAGGTCGACCCTCTTGCATAAGGACAACAACGATTCCTTTCTTTGAGGCATCACATTCCAACACAAAGGTCTTTGTGAAATCAGGAAGGGCCAGAACCAGAGTGGTGCACATGGCCATCTTCAAGGTTTGGAAAGCTTGAGCAACGACTGGGGTCCAAGTGAAAGAGTTCTTTTTGAGGAGAGCAATGAGAGGTGTTGCAATCTTTTCATAATTCTTAACAAACTTGCGATAATACCCTGTTAAGCCCAAAAATCCACGCAAGCTTTTGAGAGTCTTTGGGTGCGGCTAGTCTTGCATAGCTTCAATCTTCTTCGGATCCACCCTGACACCATCCTTGCCAACCGGATGACCCAAGTATTCTACTTCTAAGGCACCAAAGGCACATTTAGACTGTTTCAGGAAAAGTTGGTGCCAAGAGAGTAGATGGAGAACTCGATCCACATGGGTAAGATGGTCTGTCTAGGTCTTGTTATAGATGAGGATATCATCAAAGAAAACTAAGACAAAATGACGAAGAAAAGGATGGAAGACATGATTCATGAGGCTTTGGAAGGTAGAGGGGGTGTTACACAAGCCAAAGGGCATGACCAAAAACTCATAGTGGCCCTCATGAGTTTGAAAGGTCGTCTTGAGGATGTCTGCCTCTTTCATACATATATGGTGATAGCCCGAGCGAAGATCAAGTTTAGTAAAGAATTGGGCTCCACTCAATTCATCTAGGAGGTCATCAATGACAAGAATGGGAAATTTATCTTTAATGGTCAGTTTGTTGAGGGCACGGAAGTCAGGACACATTCTCCAAGGACCTTCTTTCTTCAGGACCATGACTACTAGAGAAGAGTAAGTGATTGTACTAGGACGGATAACGCCTGTAGTAAGGGGTTCCTGGACCATTTTCTCAATTTCATTTTTTTGTGAAAAGGGGTGGCGATACGGACGGATATTGGGAGGAAGGCTTCCTGGTACAAGAGGAATGTAATGATCATGAACACCACGGGAAGGAGGGAGTCCTTGGGGAGTGGAAAATACCATTTGATGTTTAGAAATGAGGGATTGGAGGTCTTGCGGCATTGGGGGTGTCTCTGTTGTTTGTATGGCATGGAGTTGAGAAATGACACCAGAATGACCTTTTTTGAACAGATTTTCCATGCGATGGGAAATAATGACCTCAGGTGAACCAACAATGATGCCTTGGAATTTATATTGGTGGCCTTCCTGGTCGAATTGCATGGTTAAGTCCTTAAAATCCATGAGAATGGGACCCAAAGTCTTTAGCTAGTCTGCACCCAACACAATTTCACAACCGCCCATGTCGCTAGCAAACATATGGGATTTGAGGTGGTAGTCACCGAATTGGAGACACACATTTTCACAACGCCCTCCACATTTCATGGAACCACTATTGGCAATCATGATTTGGAAATTGTTGACGACATGGATGTAGCAATGGGTTTCTTGGGCAATGCGGCGATGAATAAAATTATGGGTGCTTCCACTATCAACCATAATGATGACCTTCCGATGCTTGATGTAACCGATTAACTTGAGGGTTTGGGGGGTGGAGAAGCCAGTGAGAGCATTAAGGGAAATGATCGATTCCACTTCGGGGAGGTCGGAGGGAGGGTTTATGTCAGTGATTTCAGATGACTCAAGCACAAGGGGAGTTTCAACATCCTCTTCTGAAATATCCTCAGAGATGGCCATAAAAAGCTTTTGTTCCTTAAATTTGTGGCCCAGAAAATATTTGTCATCACAATTATAACAAAGGCCTTTGAGTTGGCGTTCAACCATTTCAGCCCTGGTCAATTTTTGGATCTTTAATGGGGTGGGGGGAGTAGTGGGATTTACGGGTTTAGGGCGAGGGATAAAGGAAGGTTTACGGTTTTGAGAGGATACAACTTGTTGTGCTTCTTTATCTTTTTTAGTAGCCTCCACCCAACTCGAAGTTTGAGCCATGAGGACATGGGCCCAAATCTCCTCCTTGAGGCAACTAATAAAACACTCTCGAAAGAAAGCATCAGTCATGCCCTCTGTTCGAAAAGCCAGGTGCTCAAATGTAGCTATGAAGTCTTCGACTGTTCCTGATTGTTTCAATTTTATCAAATGGCCCAAATGGTTGGTGTCAGTGTCAAAGCGTTCATAAAGCTCAGTCACAAATTGGGTCCAAACAATATACCCCTGATGGGAAGTTTTTCTCCATTGCCACCATTGCCAACGTTCTTGATCTAGATGGAGAACACCATACCAGAGTTTGGCCAAGTAATCTGTAATGCTGTATAAAGAGAAATAATGTTCCATTTGGGTGACCCAACTAGTGGGGTCCGAGCCATCAAATTTGGTTACATCCACCCATGGAAGGCATAGGTCATGTTGAAAGTGATGGGCTGAAAGGTATGGGAATGGGAGGAATGTTTTCCTTCAGTATTTGGAGGTGTGTTAGGGAAAGGGTCATCTGTAGGGATCTTCAGTTTGGTGCAGAGTGATGCAAAGATAGATTCAAGATGGGTGGTCAGTTCTTCTTTGACTTCCTCCATTGAGGACTGCACATATGTATTTATGGTTGTATTGATGGATCTATCGAGGGAGGCAACAGTAGCACTGAGTTGTTTCACTTCTTTTTGGGTCTTGAGGAAACTAGATTGCAAGGTGTTGAAGCGAGACTCCAGTTCTTGGCTACGAGTATGGGCCATGAGGATGGGTGAACTGAAAAGGGGTGGGCGGGGTCAAAAATTTTTGCCAAAAAATGATATGGATGAATGTGATAAGGGCAAAGAGATGAATCCAATGGAATAGGTCTCAGATAATGGTGAAAAACTTTCTAGACTTTTTTTTTTATAGACCCGCGTAGTTATACTCCAGTCTGAAGAATACTGCAGTGATGAAATCCCCAAATGCTTAACTAGAAAGAAATGAGTGTTTACTTGGCAACCCAAACACAGTTGCACGACAATAGATCCTGTCTGTGTTAATTTT
>SNQJ01S0054266.1:27919-44791 GCA_010110895.2 Picea sitchensis | reverse complement strand
TTTATATTTAAAGACAATATTTTTATTGACTGATAATAGTTATGGTCTATTGTTCGACCACATAATTTATTAAGTGGTTTAATTCAAATAACTTTATGCATAGAAATATATTTCGTTCTTTCGGTTATATTCAAATTATCCGACGAACATAATCTTAATCTTTTTAATAAATTATATTTCTTGTAAATATAATACAAATAAATTTGTGCTTCTATTTCTTTTTCTTTAAATATAAAGTTGTTCTTCTATTTCTTAAAATATAAATATGTTCTTATATTTACAAATAAATATGTATATATATATATATACAATGGAAATTTTTTAAAACATAGATTTTTAAATTTTTTTCAATAAATTTAAAAATAAAATAGGAAGACAATTTAAAAATTACATGTTTATATGTTCAAATTATACATGCACAAACAATAAATTTATAAACAATATGGAATTACTTGAAAATGGGAATTTGATATAGACATTAATAAATAATTTATAAACAATATGGATTTAGTTAATTTGATCAAGACATTTAACAATCAAATATTAAGAATAGAGTAAGCATTTAACTGATTATTCTGTGCCTGAGCAGTCGGCCAGGAGCCGGATCTACTGTCTTTCACTCTGGTGTCAAAGACTTAGATTCAAATGCTCTGCTTTTATGTGCATAGATAATCTCTTATTAAAATTGGATGTGACTTGGCCACGGGGGCCATTCCTATGGCCAAGTCGTTGGCACGCCAACGTCTTGGCCACATGGTTGGCTCCCCACGGCCAAGTCACAGTCATTTCAAACGTTTTGTATTTTATAAAAATTTCATAAAAAATTCAAACAGTCTAACTTTTTATTTCAAACGTTTTGTATTTTATAAAAAAATTTAATCTTTAGGAATTCAATTTATAAATCCATTTTTACATATGTAATATTAGATTATCATAAGTTATAAATATTATTTTACAGATTGTTGATTCTGGAATTCCTTGTTGTACATTAATGTCTATTTATAATTTGTAAAGGAATATTTGTGAAATATACATACAATGGAAAATATTTAAAACATGTGTGTGTGTGTGTGTGTGTGTGTTTAATAAATTTAAAAATAAAATAGGAAGACAATTTAAAAATTACTTGTTTATATGTTCAAATTATACACACAAACAATAAATTTATAAACAATATGGATTTACTTAAAAATGGGAATTTGATATAGACATTAATAAATAATTTATAAACAATATGGATTTAGTTAATTTGATATAGACATTTAACAATCAAATATTATTATTTTTTAATTTGATATAGACAAATTTAACAATCAAATATTAAGAATAGGGTAAGCATTTAAGTGATTAGTCTATGCTTGAGCAGTCGGTCAGGAGTCGAATCTACTGTCTTTCACTCTAGTGTTAAAGACTTAGATTCAAATGCCTTGCCTTTTTGTGCATAGATAATCTCTTATTAAAATTGGTTGTGACTTGGTCATGAGGGGGGGGGGACCTGCGGCCAAGTCATGGGAATGCCCACAACTTGGCCACATGGTTGGCTCCCCGTGGCTAAGTCACAGTCATTTCAAACGTTTTGTATTTTATAAAAATTTCATAAAAATTTCAATCTGTCCAACTTTTAATTTCAAACGTTTTGTATTTTATTAAAAATTCAAATATTTAGGAATTCAATTTATAAATCCATTTTTACATATGTAATATTAGAGTATCATAAGTTATAAATATTGTTTTACAGATTGTTGATTCTGGAAATCCTTGTAATAACCACTTTATCTTGCCTCAGCTATTTCTCCACTTTGATTAATGCATATTTCAATTTCTTCATATTGTCATGAGTCTTGGTCACATATCTATGTAAGACATGAGTGACCTACTTGTGTAGATTTGGTTTTTCCTTGAAATTCATCTGATCAACATTTAATGTAATATATGCTTGGCTTTTTAGTCAGAAACAGACTGAATTTCACTTTTTTCAGTCTCTAGAACAACCAAATTCAGCACTCACTTTTGATATGGCTTCTCTTCCAAACCATAGACTCTTATCATAGTAAACTGATCAAAAAGGAAACTGTCTCCCACTTTGGTGTTGTTTTTCAATTGTAGTGACCCTTTGACTAAAGGAATAATTATAATGAATACTTCATTTTGGATAATAAAGTCTAATATAGAAATAAAAGAGTTTACATACTGCAAAAAACCTTCAATGGTGACATGATCTCTTACCATAGGCAACCACTCAATGGTTGGGAGAGCAACATGTTGGCTAGTCATTCACCATACTAGACTTAAAATAACCTAGATGTGAGTAGTTTTGATGGATTAACATATGGATCAAGTGAGATTGGTACCTGAATGACCTGGTACCCCTAAAATTTAAAAATTGTTGGTGCATTGTATTTCCCAAGAACTTGCATAAGTCAAACTTTATGAAGGTTTGATTCTCAAGGTGTGACAAGGCTACTAGGAAACCCAAAAACAATGATATCCATTATAAAACTATTATAAATAGAAACAAACTTTGAAACATAGGTAGTATATTCACTGAGGTCATTCCCGCTCCAGAACAGATACATCGAAACATAGGTAGTATATTCACTGTTATAACATTGGAATTTGTTATAACATATTACAATGTAATATGTTATAACATTGGAATTTGTTATAACATATTACAATGTAATATGTTATAACATTGGAATTTGTTATAACATATTATAATGTAATATGTTATAACATATAATTACATTGTAATATGTTATAACATATTACAAAGTAATATGATATATAGTAATATATGTTATGACATATTACATTGTAATATGTTATTACATATTTTTTATTTTTTTTGTACTGGGGGAATCGGCAACGGGCGATTCTCGTACTCGCATGACACGGGGTCGATACCCGTTGGCTACCACTATAACCCCAGGTGCAACCACCCAGCCCGCAAGAATGGTGCACGAGTAAATCCAGGTGAGAATCGAACATGAGACCGCTTTACAAATTTCCTTCCATTTACACAGCACTTGCCAATCCGTCTACACCTGTGCGGGCATATGTTATTACATATTACATTGTAATATGTTATGGAAAATTTGCATTAATATAGCACAACAAATAGAAAACAAACAGTGAAACATAGGTAGTATATTCATTGTAGTCATTCCCTCAACCTCCAGAATAGATACACCAAAATATGTAATAGTCGCTTTGCATTGATATAGAAACTGATAAACGACATCAATATTTCATGTCATGAGTCTTGTTCAGATCTTTGTGTAAGACATGAGTGACCTACTTTTGTAGATTTGGTTTTTCCTTGATTTAGTTGGTTAGGTATCCCCTCGGAAGTGATCTTGAAGTTAGGATCAATGTAACCTTCTCAGACCATGGACAATCTAGGTTGGGGAGACATTACCTTCCCATCAATAGCTTTGGAATTCATTTACCATTCATTCGTTCTTCATCAGAACCGTACAAACCAACCAACAAATAGTTTATTTAGGAAAGAGGGTGCACAACCCCACACTTAGTACTGTGGACCACCAGGCCTAGACTTCAAGGAACCAGTCTCCCACTTTGGTGTTGTTTTGCAATTGTAGTGACCCTTTGACTAAAGGAATAATTATAACAAATACTTAATTTTGGATAATAAATAATAATATAGACATAAAAGAGTTTACATACTGCAAAAAACCTTCACTTACATAAAAGAGTTTACATGATCTCTTACCACAGGCAGCCACTCAATGGTTGGGAGAGCAACATGTTGGTTGGTCATTCACCATCCTAGACTTAAAATAACCCATATGTGATTTGTTTTGATGGATTAACATATATGGAGTCCAAATGAATGATATCTGAATGACACAGTATCTAAAATTAAAAATTATTTGAGTGCATTTTATTTCCAAGAACCCTTTACCTATGTATTTTAGCATTTAGTTGAAGATGAGATTCTATTAACATTTGGATAAGATACTAGTTGAATATGGTGATGTATTGCCCTTTGTATTTACACAAGCATTGGAATCGCTTGGCCAAGTCTTGGTTGTCCACAGATTTTCTGACAAGATGGATCTACCAAGTTGATTTAGACTAAAATTAAAAAATTGTTGGTGCATTTTATTTTCCAAGAACCCTTTACCCTATGTATTTACACAAGCATTTAGTTGAAGATGAGATTCTATTAACATTTGGATAAGATACTAGTTGAATATGGTGATGTATTACCCTTTGTATTTACACAAGCATTGGAATCACTCGGCCAAGTCTTGGTTGTCCACGGGGTTTCTGACAGGATGGATCTACCAAAATGATTCAGAGGCCATTCTCAACCCCTGTATCGACAAGTTCACTGGAATAAGGACGGTAAGCATATAAACAATGATTTATAACAGCATATAAATGAATGTTTAGCAGTGTCAAATCATCAAATCACAGACGCTTAGTATATAAAAAGGTTCATCATAAACATAATTCCAACAACTTGCAATCATATAATACATTTTCTCTATTAATGCCCCCTCCAAGTGTAATACAGACATGTTGATACTTAGTTCCATTGCTTTGTATATGGAAAATTTCTTTCATCCAACCAAACATGGCGTAAAGTTAATCGTTGGTTTTCATGGACTGTGCTCCATATATGTTGGATGCATGAAATCTGATTTCCCATATAGATAACCGCTACTCCGTTACCAGACTTTGACCGATGTACTATTGGTGGATTTACCAAGGTTATTTGTGATAATATTAAGGAACCAAAATATATCTTAAATCGGCATCGGTAGTGGAGTTATGCATCACCCTATTATAATTGTGTCTAACATAAAGAAAATTTCTATTAATTTTGTCTTCTTTTTTTTTCTTTCTTCATAACTTTTCTTAGTCAATGTTGTAGATATTAACTCGTACTTGTCTTGTGCTTAACTTTTCATAAATTTCCAAAGGATAGATATTGATGAGACACGTCGACGCAGGATTCTCCAAACATTCCTCGCAAACTCTCTAGGCTCTCCCAAGAAGGAAGAAATGAACTCCTTCTTTGACTTAAACTTCGCGTGACCGACAACAATCTTGTCAGAGGAAATTTTCAAATGAGTCTTTGAATAGATAAACTACAGAATGTGCTCAAGCAAGTGATAGGGATGCAACCTTCTTATATAGGTTGTGAATTGATACTCCTACACCTGAGAATGTAGGGAATACCTCAGGACAAGAGAATATTTCTAGTAATTTTCTTTGATTTTGTTTATTTTTGTTGTATTTTTGTGTATTTAAATTTATGTGAAGTTAAATGTTGTAATTACTTTCAAATGTGTGTGTGGACAATGATTTTAGAGAAAGGGATGACAATGAAAGAGAGAGTGGTTGTCACGAAGATTATAATGTCGGTGCAGAGGGTGAAGGTGGATTTAGGAGGCCGCGTTATCAAGAAACAAAAGATTACATGCCTACGTCCACCTATCCTTCGCATATTGGTGATAAACTTCCCTGGGAAGGGATTACTGAAGAAATGACCTTTGAGCGATGCTCAGGTGTTTAAAGGAGGTTGGAAAATGATTTGGTGGTATTGGAACTCCCTCAGGAGAGTAAACAAAGCTTGCAAATTGTTTTTCATTCATTTCAAAAATTTATGGACGCATATCAAAAGATGGGGCCAACCACTGACAATTTTGTCGATCTAATGAGATAGAAAAAGTTAGAGGTGATGGGCCCTGATAAATGGGAGGCAGTAAAAAATAAAGTTTCAAAAGAAGACACAATTTCGATGTTCAAATTCAAATATGGGCCAAAGGTGAAGATGTTGAAGGTGCAATATTTTAAGCACCCTGACATTGAAGGACATCTGTATAACATATTTTTGGTGGCATATGGGAAATTGTCGTGGCACGATGAGGTTCCACACTATTTTACAAGAAACTTTTGTGTAGAGTTTTTCTTGCACATGCACGTTGATTATACTAGTCTACCAACCGATTATTATGGGACTGATCAAGGACGAACATATGATCGCAAAGGGGCATACCGAAATGCGACATTACAGAGGCCTCCACAACCTTTATTACCTCACCCAACAAGGGAATTTGCTTCACATTCAGAGTTGCAAGCTACATCAGAGGTTGAAAAATAGGCTAGGAATTGAATCAAGGAAATTTGGAAGTGATTGTTTATGGTGTTCATGTTGGCATGAGCCGTCAGTGAGCGGAAGCCAATTCCCGAGCCACATTTGTTTATAAAACATATGCAGAGTTAGATAACATGTCAGTAGAAGATGTTAAGGAGTATGAAAAATTTTGTCGTGATTGTTGGAAGAAGGTCATTCGGAATGATGACCTGAACAACAGATTGGTATGTGTTCTAGTTAGTAATTTTTTTACGCATTTTAGGATAGTTTAATTCTAATTCTAGATTTAGATATCATTGTATCTATAGAAATAATCGAGTTGTTATTGTCATTAATTGCAGTTTGGAGATATGTTAAATGAATCCCCATTAAATAGGGGACTTGATTCCACAAGTTTAAATTTGGATGGGTTGAATCAGGTATGTGTTTTCTAATATTCACAGATGAGCACTTTAGTTGTTAAATCTCTAATATTTTGAATAAGAGATAAACAACATTTATAATTTTATATAAATGTGAACACATTTAATCCTAGATTTAGTCCTTAGTTGTGTTGTTCACAGATCCCTATTCCGTATCCTACTACTTGGGGAGGCTTGTTTCAATTCTCATTGGGAGAATTTGAAGAGGATGGGAGTTCACAGGTATCATTTAATGTGTTAAAATTGTTTAAATTTAATGTGTTAAAATCATTTAAATTTAATGTGTTATAGTCATTTAAATTTAATTTTTGAATTTTCAAATTTGAAATGTGTTATATAGGGTAATGTGGAGAAGAAAGTACCTGAGAGTATGCTTGGGAGGGAGATTTGGATTGAGGAGGAAGCACCCATATTTTGGAAGGATTCGTCCATTCAGGATGATTCATAAATGTATGTTTTTTACTTTTATCAAAAAAAAAAATCTAGAATTTTTAGTTTAGCCAAGTTCCTATTCAACGCTTTGATCAATTATTTTGAAATATATAGAACCCCTATATAAGCTTATCGTTGTATTAAATGATGTACATTCAAACTTATTTAAGTTTAGATCATGATGAAAACCTAATTTTTAACTTGAACATTTGATTATTTGAGAATAGACTATATCCCACATCAGAAAAGGGAAAGTTTCTAAATTTTCTTCGATTGCATTCCTTGCTTTCTTGTACAAGAATGGCGTAGTATGGACATTTGTGTTTTCTACATACAACGAAGTGAATTCCTTCTTGTCAGGGTATTTTCAAACTCTTACTAACCACAAAATCCAACATTCAAGTAGATTTACAAATAAGCTATGCATATGTATATGTGATCTATCTCACACATATTGTATATGTGAGCTAGATTGAACACATAATTTCAAACAAAATTTGATTATATGTAATATGAATACATCCCAAAGATGAAAGATTTAAATGGTTTTTGAAGAATGACTTAATATACATGTGCATATTTGTGTTTTTTTCATTTACATGAAAGATTATATGAGAACATGAAAGATTTGTGTTTTCGGAAGAATGGTTTTTTAAATAGAGATTTGTGAACTTTCATAGATATAAGTAGCTTTTTGGAAGAATGGCTTAATATGGAGATTTATGAGTCTTTTAATTTGAAAGGGAATTATGGAATATGAGTATATGACCACTGCAGAAGAGGAGAGAAGTGTTTTACTACTGAGGAGATTAGTGTTTTATTGTTGAGTAAATAAGATCAAATAACATCACCTGGGATGAGAATTTCCCCTGAAGGACTTGGGACTTTATCCACAAGGAGAATTTCACCTGAAGGATTTGGGACTTTATCCACAAGGAGATAAGTATTTCATTGGAAGAATGACTTAATATGAATATTTGTGAACTTTCTTCATACACGGTTCTAAATTTATTTTCAGTTTATTATCTAACTCTAACTCTGAACACAATTTATTTTTTACCAAGAACACAATTTTTCTCTTTAAATTTTTTTAAGATTTTAAATAAGATTTTACAAATTGTTTAAATCATGTATGCTTAATGTGGAAAGTAACTATCTTATATCTATTTAACGGTATTTTATTATTTCTTATTGTTTATTTAATATTTAGTTAAAGTATATATGCTAATATGTGTTATTTGTTTTTTTTTATTATTGTTTTTATTGTTACAGATGTCTAAATTATATTTGGTGGAAAATATGTTTACATTATATTTTTGGGAAAGAGTATGTTGGAGGATGAGACTTAACTCTTTTGGTATGTATTTCAATTTTGTTTTAATCACAATTTTTTGTTTCTGTTTTATTTCGCATGTTTGAATTGTAAATTTTTAATTTTTAATTTTATTTTTTTGCAAGTTTAAATTGCAGGTATGAAGTGATCTATCTTAAAGGTGATGGCTTAGAGTCCAGAATTTTGGATTTAAATGTATTATTTTTTGTTATCATCCTAAAATGGATGTGGAACCTATGTATTTGACAGTGTAATTATTTAGACTTTCATTATAATATATATATATATGGAATTCAAAATATCAATTTATTGTCTCATATTTGATTCCTCTTATATTATTAAATATGATACGGTTAATTCTCTCCAATCAGTGGGAAAGGATTATGTGGAGCTATCAGTGATGGAGGTGAGCAGTGTGTGTGAAGCCCTTCTGACGTTCTAGTTCTTGTAGCTAGGGTTTAACCCTGGTCGCCCCCTTTTTTGACAATGGTCGCCCTATGTGTGCAAGGATTTTTGCAGGTTTAGCAATGGAGGCTCTGTCTTCTGTCAGAGATATTAGCCTTTATCTTCAAGGTTTTGGTTATGCCCTTCCTTCTGGTGGGTCGACGGGGTGTCCATACAAGGGATCTACCCCTGCTACGGATGTCTTCCAGAGAAGCTCGTTCTGGGTCGTTGTCAAGAGGAACTTAAAACCCTCATCAAGATTGGTGCATGAGGCTCCGGCACCTACCATATCTCTGAAGAAGGACAATATATCCAAATTAGCCCATCTCAGCTCCACGACACTCATTTGTCATTTTCATGGCCTCTAGCCTCGGCTTGTCGATATTCATGATTGGATTTAGAGAACTTGGGTGTCAGATATGAAAGGTGATGTCTTCAGTCACCCCTATGCTCAAGGTTTTTTCATTACTGAGTTTGATCTTAAAGAAGATAGAGATTTGATCTTTAGCTCTAGCCCCTGGCTCTGGGGTAGTGTTGATAGGTGTAAATGACACACCGTCAACTGGAAGGTTAGATCCGGACCGAGGTTGTATAATTAAACCAAGTCATTTGGTATGATTTGACCCAACGGATTTAATGGATCTATCGGCCAACTAAAATCCTAAAAATAACAAAAGAAAGAAAATTAATCTAAAAGAAATTATGACACTATGCACATGAACTAGATTATCTACAAGTGTTAAAGAAGAAACATAAATATGAACATGTGATTATGAACAGGGTATTTACAATTTGCAAGTTTTGGTGGATGTCTTGCGAAATCAACGTTTTTTGCAATTGTTTATGAAGTAGATAAAGAAAGCACGTACAGTTTATATTTTTTGTTTAATAATTAAAAAAAATCTAAAATAAAATCTAAACTAATAATACAACATAATTTGAAACGAGAACAGAATAACAGTCAAAGCCAATATAAATTGTTCCTATTTCATTAATGAATAAACTGATAACAGAAATAGACTACGAGTAAACTAACCTGAGATTAATCAACTAATGAGTTTATGTCTCTGCGCAATTCAAACTCCTAGCTATCTTGTCTGTGAGGAAAACCTATAACAATAGTGTGTTATCATCACTAGAATAAACTCATAGGTATTTCTTGGAGCAAAGATATAAGAGTAGAGTAACAAATGCATAGATCCGGTGACCTTGTAATGATGAACACTTTAGTAAAATAAATTTAATATAAATCATTCACGTAATACATCATTTAACATCAAGCATAAATCACTGATATTTAAATGAAATAATGATCACAGATGTAATATATGAACAACAAATTACAGACAGAATTTAAAGTGTTAAATAAAATGAAATATCATATGTTGATAAGACTAAAGTTGTATAACATATTAACCTTCCAAAATATAAAAGGAAAAACGTAATGGGAAATCTCCACACTGGTCTAAATCCAAAGAGTGAAAATCTTGTCCATATAGTCTTGAAAGTTACATGTCCATAATGCATCCAAGGCAAAGATGTCTTCACTAACAACAGTGAACAATATTTAAACTAATTCAGGATCCAAATGTTCATACCACACGGGATAGAGTTGAGTCTCACAAAATCAAGTAATATTACAAAAATAGTGAACTTGAAACCACTCATACAAGAGTTGGTTTGTTCAAAATTAAACCAAAGTTTTATAATAAAAAAAAAAAAACAAACAAACAAAACAAAACAAAAAAAAAAACAAAAAAAACTAATGAACATTTGAGCATATAATTGAAAGTATTTGCTCCAAGCAATCAACAGCACAATCTTCTATTTCCTGAGAATAACAAAACCAATTTGATATATTAGAAAAGCAATTACTAATTACTAATTATTATTCAAAAGAGACTGGCTACAGAATCATATATTTTGTAGCTAGTCTTATTTTTTAGCAAATGAAATCAAAATTCAAATCTACTTATTTCGACTTAGATAACATAAATGAATGAAATGAAAACAAAATCATTTTACCATTAAAAATTATCCAAATAGGGATCAGACAGTTCAGAGTTTATAATTTCTTTGAAACTGGTCATATTCTTAATGATTATATTTCCATCCCTCTTGATTCATTTATTCTCCCTCTCTGTATGTGCCTTGAGGTCAAGGTTCTCTTGTTTCAACAGATCATTCTGAGTAGTCAAGGTTCTAATTTGGGATTGTAAGAGAGGAACATTTGCATAATAACGCTCTACACAATCGAGGCAGCTATCACAGTGTACCTGGGAGATGGCAGATTGACGCGGGACACAGTCAACCAAGGGTGCTTCAATCTTACCTATAGTTTGTTCTAGATCATGCCCGATACCTGAAAATCCTTCTTTACCCTTAATACACGGGGGTAAATTGGTCACAAAATCATATGGTTCAACATGGGTGATAACCTCCCTCCTGGAACACTAATTTTATGGGTCTTCATGTGCCAAGAAATCCTCTATCTCATGATATGAACACTGATCATTGATATTGATTGGTTCGATCGGGCTTGGATGATTACCGTTTTGGTTTCTTAGTTTTCTACAGATTAGACGACCAACATTCTTATTCTTGAAACTCAAATATGTGCATTGTTGTTTCCTTCCTTTACATAGTTTCTTGACATTAGATTTAACATTAACGTTTAAACTAGCATCATTCGCATGCACATGAGGATCTTTTCCCTTTAATTTGATAGTCACTTGTTCCAGAGATCTTGCAGGTGAAAACCTAGATGATAATCCTTTTATCTAGAGGGGTTTCATCATAAATTCAGGTCCATCAATTGAATTAATGAAATGACTTTCAACCACTGGCTTGTCCGAGTTAGGGTTTGCAATTAAAAGAGGGTTGGTTGTAGGGTCAGCTTGGGTGAAGCCATTCTCATCAAAAAGGTCTCCCAATTGTCACCTATGTTCGACAGATGATACACCGACAAGATTTTAACAATTCCATGGTGAAACAGGCTTGAATTGATACCATGTCGCTTGTAACACTTGGACATCTTGTAAAGACTCATCAATAGGTAAAAGGGCATATCTAATTCGAAACCTATGAAATTCATAAGAAAACGGATATGGTATAGAAAAACCATCCCGTATCGACCTTCGCACATAACAAATTGCTTCAAAACTAAAAGTAGACTATGCCATATAGGTTTTAACAGAGTGATAGGAATACCTTGTATATAGCAAGTGGTTTTACGGGAGGTTATAAATAAACTCCATGGGACCTCTTCGAGTCTGACATTTTTAAAACACCTCTCACCCTTTGATGGGAGCCTTGTCGCTTTGCTCATGAAATCCTCTATCAATTCCAACTGTCTGTCTCCAATATTGGCTTTGAAATCGTCAAAGGTTTGTGAAAAAGCTTTTGCAACTTGGAGATTATAGCCCTCAAACTTCTTGAGGAATACATCCCACCCATGGTCCCTTAGATCAACAATAGCGTTGTCATGGGATAGTAAGGCTTGGCATCTGTTCGGATCTATACGAACGATGGGTGCCATGACCACTGTGATAAGGATGAAACATAAATCACTCAAAATATTTTTAGGTTCCCAACGTGCGAGCAACTGAAACAGGTATGAGCAAAGAGTGGAAGCATGAAAATAGTAGAGCTTGGGGGATATCATAACTCATATAGGAGAATTAGGGAGAACGAAAACCAAAGGGTTCACAAAATTCCATACCATCTCTCACGATGAGTGCAAAAAACTACAGAGTACAAAACCCTATGCACATAATGAATAGCTTCATTAATGTTTTGGGCCAGCAAGGTAAGGCGAAAATGCAAGTACAACATGCTTGTACTCATTGGCATGAATGATGATATGACCATTAAACTCATGAGAATAATATCAACAATTAACCAAGTTTCTTCATGCATTAAAACATTTCGACAATGAACTATCGAACCATTGAATTCATAACAACCATAATAAAACAAGAAAAAATCGATAATGGATTAATCAACCATTTCATAAGATTTGAATTTTAATCACATATGGGTGTCTTTTAAAATGATATTTCTAAGGTAAAATATTATTAAACCAAGCCAAGTTTTATGTTTAAATCCATGCTTACAATCATGAATTAAAAATAAAACAAACGAAAATGCAAACGATAAAGATTCAATAAGGTAAGCTTTAATCCAACAATCGATTCGAAACTCAAAAAAAATGTTTACAAATTGGAGGTGATGGCAGCAACAGAAAAGTGTAATCTCTTTCGATCATGTTAAATATCAAAAATCATGTGTGGCTTCCAACAATGGCGACATACTAGGTGAAGCAGTTATCTCTGCATCACCAGAAAATTCATGTTAGGGTGAATCAAAAGAAATGAACTTTATAGAAATAGTTAACAACGGGTCAAGCATACTAATCATAACTTAGAAAATAACGCATTTTAGCATCATATGTATTTCTATTTATTTTTTTAAATGGCATCTGGTATCTAATTTAGATTACGAGTGTAGCGACTGTTTATGCAGTTGACTTTGATATTGTTGACAAGGCCACTGCTGCCAGCAGACGTTCATAGCCTCGGAAGGGATGTCATTTGACCCACTCTAGTACCTATATCATGTCCAAGAGTTATCCAATCATAATACAAGGCATCTTTTCATTTTGATCAAATTGAAACAGACTTGAGGATCTTCTCAAACCCGACATTTCTTCGTTGCCAGCAGGCCTGTTCAGTACCCCGGTGAAGTTGCCTTGGTATCGTGCATGCATTTACCCACTGCTAGCAAACCTATTCAGTGTCCCGATGGGTTTACATACATTTTCCACACATCATTATGCTTTCAACCCTCTAGAAATCATTTATGGTTTGCAGAACTTAAGAATATTCAAGAGGGTGGGGTGACACTGAAGATTTTGTAGTTTGGAATGAAAACATTTGATCTTTCACCAATTATTATTTTGTTTAATGACCTTCATCATGATTTGGATACTTAGATTTTGTTTGAGAAACCATCTCGAGGACGGGAAGTTATAGTTGAGTTTTTTTTCTCAAAACAAAGACAGCGTTAGAAGTTTATTAATGGCAATCACGTCTACTTGTAATTTCAATGAGAAACCAGAAACATTGATTTGAACAAAAACTCACTTTTGTTGATCTGAGTTTTAGAATTTACTTCTTAGGTGCTTGCGAACTTATCAACTATTGCTAATGAACAAAAATTATGATTCCCTTCCACAAATGAGATGGTGACTTAGACATAATTTTTCAGAAAACAAATCAAAACCAAGCAAAATGAAAAGAACCAAAATAAAAAACAGAAAAGAAGTTAAAAAACATATATTTACAAAAGAGTGGAACATAAATCATCATGTGCAATACCTCTTGAGAGCTTGGCCATTCACTGGTAAAGTGTCTTGTTGTCCCTCCAAATTATGCAGACGAAAAGAGCTGGTACCCATTTTTTCAGAAATTACAAATGGTCCCAGCCACAGACTCTGGAACTTGGTGTGTTCCCATTTTCCCTCGTGATCTTTATCCCACTTAAGAACCAAATCGCCAACATCAAAATCCCTATTTGAAGTAGAACTTGAATCAACCCAACTTTTTACAATTTGTTGATGTTGATCCAATTTCTGCTTTGCTTGTGTTCTTACTTCCTCCAATTTTAACAAGACATTAATTTGATTTTCTAGGGGAGGGCACTCCTCTTCTTGAACTTTCTGTGACAATTGAAGAGAAGGGAGTAAAACATGTGGGGGAAGAATGGCTTCTCCTTTGTAAACGATGAAGAAAGGGTAATTACCAATAGAAGCTTTTGGTGTTACCCTATCATCCCATAGTGCATTACACAGTGCATTGTGCCAATTTTTGTGATTTTCTGAAACAGTCCTTTTAAGAATCTTGATCAAATTTTTGTTTATTGATTATGCTAAGACATTTCCTTGAGGCTAGTAGCTTGCAGAATACTTCAGTTTCATCCCTTTTTCCAGAGAAAAAACATTCATATCAAGGGATGAAAAGTAAGAGGCGTTATCAAAAACCAAATATTTGGGAATGCTGAAATGAGTGATGATATGGGAGTTTAGGAAGGATACTACCTGATTTGTGTTCACCACTTTTAAAGGTACAACTTCAGACCATCTAGTAAAATAATTCGTTGTTGTAAGGATATAATTATGTTGATGTGAAGAAGAGAGATTAATTAGTCCTATGATGTCAAGACCCCATTGTTGAAAAGGGGAATCTACAGTAATAGGATGCAAAGGGAATGATGTCCTTTTTACCCATCATGTTGCCTTTTGGCAAATTATGCATTTACAAAACAATGCATGGGCATCTCTAAACAAGGTAGGCCAATAGTATCAAGCTCTTATTACTTTGTGAGCGGTGGTATCTCCACTGAAATGACCACCGGCTTCACCTGCATGAAGTTCAGATAACACTTTTTCTGACTCTTATTTTTCTAAACAACGCATAAGAACACCATCAAAGTTCTTTCGAAATAATACATCATTGATTAACTCGAAAGATGCATATTTAAGCCTAAGTGCTCTTATGTTTTTAGGTTCAATATTACAGGGAGAAGATCCATGTGTCAAATAAAATTTAATATTCTCATACCAAGAATTGGCAGTAAATTGTGCATAGCTGATCTATTTTTCGTCAAGCTGATTAACAGTTGAGGTGTTTATTTGACTTTCTTAATCTTCAATCGAATCAACCACTAACTTACACAGGCCTTGACCTCTAACAATATGTGCACGGGTTATTTTGAGGTCATATTCCTATAATGATGTCATCCAATTTTCCCTTTTCTCACCCAGTTATTTTTGTACTAACAGATTTCTTACAGCTGGATAAGGAACAATAACCTTGGTTCTGGATTTCAAAATGTATGACCAGAAGTGTTTCACTGCTTTGAAAATAGCATATGCATGTTGATATACTGCTGGGTAGTTAAGATCTCCTCCTTTGAAAGTTGAGCTCATGAAGGCAATGGGTATCTCATTACTTTCAGCGTTTTTTTGTGTTAACACAGTCGCATAAGATCAGTCAGAAGCAAAGGTATAAAGAGTGAAATCCTGAGAAAAATTGGGACTCATCAAGGAAAGGGATTCTATTATTTCTTTTCTGATTGAATCGAAGACCTGACTTTCTTGTGGTCCCCAACGATATAAAACATATTTTTTAATTAAATTTTGTAATGGTCTGACCATTTCTGAGAAGCTTAGGACAAATCTTCTGACGAAATTAATCTTGCCCAAAAAGGACTACATGGATTTTTTGGAAGAAGGAGGGGGGAGTTTAGAAAAATATTGGGTTCTTTCAAGGTCAATAATCATTCCATCCTTAGACATTATAAACCCAATAATTTTACCTTCCTCCACTGCAAAGACCGATTTCTTAGGGTTGAGAGATATGTCGAACTTGCGACATCGTTCGAGGACAGCCCTAAGGTGAGACAAGTGATCTTTCTTGTTTTTAGAGAAGACAGTGACATCATCAAGGTAGACCATGACCAACTGGTTAATGAGGCCACATAAATCAATGTCCATTTCTCTCTAAAAAGTGGCACCGGCATTTATCAGTTCAAAAGGCATTTTCATGTAGGCATAAGTGCCCCATGGGGTGAGAAAGGTGGTGTTATCACTGAAATTTCATGCGCAAATGGTTACAGGAATCCAACATCTCCAAACAACTATTAGTTCACCCATGGACCAAAAATTCATTTCCAAAAGGCCCAAAACTATACAATCAGCGATAAAAACAACATGCGGTAAGACTACATAGGGAGCGCGCGCACATGCGCCATTCAGAAACACGGGAAAAAGCGCACATGTGCACGATGCGTGATTGTGGATGGAAAAAAATGTGCATCCCTCAAAATGGTGCATTTATGATATTGGTCGACCTACCACCCACTTCTCGTTCAGCTTCCAAGTTGATTTGACACCCAAATCTCGGTCGAATCTGAATGGGTGGCTGGTCAAAGACCTAAGGGTGCCCTAAATGGCCCCTTGTTCACACTAAAAGTTGGTTGAATATGTTGGGTATGTGTTATATTCTTTGCACGAGTAGTAGTGTTTGAGTGTATGCGTTGGGCATGCA
>SNQJ01S0054266.1:12808-23677 GCA_010110895.2 Picea sitchensis | reverse complement strand
GCCAGCACCCACAATACGCCCCGTAGCTCAACCTAATTTTGGTACCCCTCCACCTCTGCTTACACTCTATGCACTAGTGAAACCACCACATATTCCTATGCAATATACGAATCGTTACCATAGCATAATCCATACTTTCCATTTCCTGATCCCCCCCAGCCTATTCCTTCACCATAAGGACAAACACATGTTGGGGTTAACTTTGTTCAACCATCTCTCGTTCAGCAATACCAAAATTTTAAACAACGGAATACGGCTAATCCATCCCATCAGTCGAACAATGCCAGAAAGAAAGGGAAAAACCAAAACAATAATAATCTCGGACCAGGAGGAAACCATAACCAACCCCAGCAAAACCAACCTGCAGGGGGAAACCAGAACCAAGGGAACCAGAACCCTCATGGGGGCAATAAAAACAAACGCCAAGGAAAGAAAAACAACAATATTCGAACAAACTTCCCTTGTGCCCTTTGTGGTGAGTAAGGCCATTATACTCACCATTGCCCCCAAATTGCAGACTTCAAATGGATGAAAGAATATGGTAATGGACCACATCTTCCAACCCAGCCTGCCCCTCAGCAGGCCCCACAACAATATGTGCAACACCCACCCCCATTCGTGTTGCAAAACCTCATACCACATCAAGGGGTGATGAACACCCAACAAAATATGCACCCTACTCCACCACAGGCAGGACCATATCACAACCCAGGCACTTCAACAGATCGAACTATCCTCCTCACTAGTGAGGAAGAGGTCCTTCTACAAATGTGCAGTCATCAATACAGCACACCCTCTGACCTAACTCCCACTACCTCAGAGACCACCCCAGTCACGAATAGCCCACCTTTGATGATTTCTCACCCTAATACTGAGACACCTCTTCGCATCCCTCACATCCCATTGTGAAGGAATGTCCATAACCCTCAAGCTAGGGTAGCTCACAATTATAGTCTGGTCGGCGACTTGGCCCAATCCCCTGCTGAAATGTCAGTCTTAGAAGTTCTTCAAACCTGTCCTACTTAACAGAAGTCATTAATTTCCACTCTAGAGGCAGTCGACCCTGTCGATACTCGACTAATCACATTTGATCTCGACAGTGGAGAACCTCGTCTCCCTGCTCTTGTTGCTTTTCAAATACCGGTTAAAATTCGGAACATCATCATTCACCGCTGCATCATTGACGAAGGTGCATCCACGTGCGTCATGTCCAAAACTGTTTCACAGAAACATGGCTCTCCAGAGCTAATACCATCCGCTATTACTCTAAGGGCTTACGACGGACGACCCTCGTCTCCCGAGGGGCTCTTCCAAAATGTCCCCATTGAACTTGGGGGAAAAACCATCCTTATAGACATTTAGGTTATCAATGCCCCACTCAACTATAATATTTTGTTTGGTCGTAGCTACATGTATGCCATGAAGGCAGTCGCCTCTTTCGTGTTCTAAACCATGATGTTTCCCCATAACGAAAATATCATTACCATTGATCAGGTATCACATTATGAGCCTAACCCTTCATCCAACATCGACAATATCCTCATGTTTGTCCACACTAATCCAGATGCCTATCCACTCATCGAGATGGGCCCCAGAATTTTTAAGGACCCATCCTTGCTAGGGACATACCATGGAGCACCACTGCTCATCCATCCCTCGGGACAAGTATGTGTCATCTCCACCAAAGGAGTGACAATTGAAGATACTCTCCCTCCCACCAATGCCCCTTTCATCCCTGACATCCCACTAGTCACAAAACTCCTTCCTCAGGACTCTCCTCTACCTTGTTCAGCTCTACCCATTCCTGATCTTCCCCTCCCCCAAGGCCATATCTCGGTTTGAGAAACAATCCCCCAAGCCATTACACAAATCCCTTTCTTTTACCCCCCACCGGATGTACAAGCTTTCCAAGTAGCCGCAATGCTCACCCTTCCTAACATGGTGTTTGCAATCCCAGTATGGTATCTAAATCCACCTGAGATGGTCCCTCAACCAACCCTCCCTCCCCAAACAGAAGGAATCCCAATGCAAATTCCCATACTTACCCCCACCATCCCACCCACACCCCCACTCGTTAGCACCCCTGCTACAGCTGGGGGCAGACGAAAAAAGAAGGAACCCACTGCTCCACTTCCCCCACGTGTCCAACCTCCTTGCATGTTATGTGAGAAAGACAAACACCCCACTAACAAGTGTCCATCTCTCCCTGAGTTACGTAATCTCATTCAACTCCTTCAAGCACCACCACCGCTCGTCGCTTCCTCTAATATTGTCGTTATCTCCCAGAACATAAGTAGCAAAGGACTACAAACCAAATTCGCATGCGCCATCTGTTCAAAATATGGCCATTACACACACCATTATCCAGCGTTACCTCAGTTCCGGCAGACTCTAAGACCCATACGCCATAATTTTCAGGAAGAACCCACCCCAACACATGTCACCAACATCCATTATGTCACGACCTCAATCAACGAACGTATGCGATGTCCTTTCTCTCTATGTGAATCACTTGATCATTTCACATATCAATTTCCTATGATCATTGAATACAAGTGTCGCCAATTGTCCCTTATTCAAAATCATACACACCCTCCTCTAGTAGAACCAATGAGTACCCTTACCCCATCACTTGATGTGGTTCATATCTTTTCACCAGAACCTAAGGCACTCCCTAATCCCCCATGGTTCCTAGATTATTTATATGAGGAGTTACCCCCAAATCCCCCCAATTCTCCAATTCATTTCCCAACGGAAATTCTATGCCTGACTACCATTTTCAACCCACAATCTCTCGATATTTGGTTTGTGTCGAGAGAACCATCAAAACCCCCTGTACGGCCCTCCGTACAGGCCCTACCCAAAAATAGAAACCCTAATTCTATGCAGGAGGATACGACAACCAACCTAAAGCTCGTTGATCCTGACTCGATTGCCTTGATCTCCCAGAATCTCCCAATCTCCTCTACAATCGCTCGTCTACTCAATAAGACAACAGGTACAAATGAGGTGGCATTATGGACCCTACAGCTATATATAGTCCATTTTTCCAAACTTCCAAACTCATTTTCGGGAGCTCTGGGTGTCCTTTCTTCGATCTGTCTTCATCCAAGGGATCAAGACCCCATCACCTACACCATTCCCTTCCCCGGGCCGCTTTTCATCCTCATCCCCCGGGGGAATTATTCTCATCTAACGCTCAGGTATGCATGCTTACATTCACATATTATTGAATAACTGTTATATGATCTTTCTCTTCAGATATTGTTCACATCAGGTATTCAGTTTTCATGTGTGCAGGTACTTGATCATTACACATCGGCGGTATCCTTCCAGGTATACTATCGACACTGGCATGTAGTCATTCCCTCTGAATATCAAAATGCATCTCCCAGTCACACCCTCCGATCTTTTCCTCTAGGATCCCTATATCTCTCTCTAAAGTACTGTCACCTCCACTGCATTTTGCTACTGACAACCGGTAGCACTCTCCCCCCCATGAGTTGTCCCATTTATAGTCCCCTTAACACTTTGACACTCATGTTGTTTTCACCCTTTAGGGATGGGAGTCCCGATAGTCTTACGCATCGTTGAGAACTAGCCACATACCCCTTCTCCTCATTTTTCTAGCCTACCCAATGGACTCCCGAATTACGTCATCATGGTTCTAGTTTTGACTGCGCCTTCGCAGTCTCATTAACCATCCATTTCACCCACCATCAGTTTTCCCATCTGCATATTGTCCTCAATGCATTTCCCTAATACAGAAACCCACCTATGGGGCCCCCACCCTCCACTTGTTTTTCGAGCAGCATGCGCCCTCATCGGGCCAAGCCATATTACACTGGGGAACCTATTTTTGTATCTGCACAGTTATCCCAACTTATTTTTTTATTCTTTTGGTAATTGTACAAACCCTTTTTCCTCATTTTCATAGTTTTTTGTTGTCACCTTTAGCGACCTTCCTTTCCCCAGCAAAGCAACCTTTGTCGCCCTTGGTTGGGGCATTTTTCACTTCCCGACATCAATGACTTTATCCATAAACCATGAGTATCCGACAGCCCATACACCTTTTTGATCTCTGTGTTTATCCATTTCGTCATGCCTCTGGCACAATTTACCATCATCTAGTTGTCCCCCTAACACTAGATTCAGTTTCACAGTTGTTGCCACTTTACATCTCTCCCCAACCAATGACAGTCTTGAGTATCACTACTCCTAGACTTTGTCCATGTTAGTCATCAGTTCCTGATTTTATCCAAGTGGATTCTGTGAAGCCCTCCGCTTTGCGAAGTCGCGTCTCCCTTTCTATCGACATCAACACAATTTCCACAAGGGCGATCGTATCTTGACTTTCATTACCTTTAAAATGAGGAGTCTCGGAGGGCACAGGGAAAACCACCATTGTTCTTTGTTGTCGTTGACCGCATTAACATTCGACTTCAACACTATCTCATGTTACAGTGGGTCTTACTTTGCAACTATTGCAGTTGTTTTATCTTATCCGAAGACCTATGAAATTTGATAGACTATCAATGTCTGCACATTTATCGACACTTCCCATAGGTGTCCTTACTTCTTTTTTCAGATCTTGTTCACCATCAGAATTGTCCTTTGTTATTATCAAACCGCCTCGGAGGGCGCTGCAGTGATCTACGTCCACAACAGCTTTAGTCATTGTATTTTGAGTTACATGACACGAGCATGGGGCATGCCCGCCTCGTTTGTACACAATTTTATTTTTTTCCACGCCCTGGGAAAAGCTTGGGTCCTATAGGTCCCCCTCTCCTTCCAATGGATCCTTCTTGATAATCCTCACAACACTCTTTCTTACACATGTACTATTAGTAGAAGAAACATTAATTTATTTTGGCTATACGTGTTCTCCTAACCTCACACATCAGGGGGCATCTGTTATCACCAAAATTTCATCCGCAAATGGTTACAGGAATCCAGCATCTCCAAACATATATTAGTTCACCCATGGACCAAAAATGCATTTCCAAAAGGCCCAAAACTATACAATCAGCATGCGCTAAGACTACACAGAGAGTGCATGCACATGCACCATTTAGAAACGCAGGAAAAAGCACACATGCGCACGATGCATGACTGTGGACGCAAAAAACCACACATCCCTCAAAATGACGCATTTATGATATTGGTCGGCCTCCCACCCACTTCTCGTTCAGCTTCCAAGTCGATTTGACACCCAAATCTCGACTGAATCTGGTTGGGTGGTTTATCAAAGACCTAAGGGTGCCCTAAATGGCCCCTTGTTCACACTAAAAGCTGGTTGAATAATGCCTCAAAGTTATGCTATAAAAGGAAGCCATAGGTGCACTACATTTTCAAGGAATTCATTTGTATGGTTATGCTGATAATATTCTCTTGGAGGATCCTCTTTCCTCATCAAGAGTATGCTATCACCATTGCACTTAGCCATTCATATCACCTCTAGATGAATGTGCTTTGGATTCTCTTCACCATTTCATCCTAGTTCCTCATTTGTAAGAAGAGCTCAATATTTGGGGGTCCAAGAGCCCTCCCTTGGAGGAAGAGGGGACCCAAAGTCTCCCTTTCTCTTCGGTGTTTTCTTTCCACTAATACAATCCTTTTCATTGGTGGCATGAGTCTTGTTTGTTCATTGTTCTTATGTTCTTATGCACTATATTTTAATTGTTTTTATCATTCTTAGTTTAATTCTTTGTTTATATTTTATGCTTTATCTTTCTAACCCTTTCCTTTAATGTTGTCTTGCCTAGCTACCCAACTGGGCTTGTAAGCATCTTTGTTTTTCCCATTTAGGGGACAAAAGAGGTGCAATAGGTGGTTTTAAGATGATCTGAGGGAGACATGAGGACCTAGTTGTATCCCAAAAATCCATCTAGCAAAGATAGTCTTTCAGAACCAAACTCTTGCTAGAGAATTTGTTCCATTGGAAGAACATGGTAGTTATCTTTATCAGATGCTCAGTTTAGGTTCTGAAAATTGACACAAAGGAAAATTTCACCACTTTTCTTCCTTATAGGGACTATATTAGACACCCATTGTGTGTGCCTTACCGGGAAAATTATCTTTGCAGTTAGTAATTTATTCAGTTCTTTTTTAATAGTGGGTTCCAATTTAGGGTGCATCTTCCTCAAATTTTGTTGAAAAGGCTATGTCTGGGGTTTCATGGGAATAACATGTTGTATGATGTTGGGGTCGAATGTTTTCAAGTCATCATACGTCCAGGCAAAAACGTCTTTAAATATCTTAACAATTTTATAAAAGCAGATCGTTCTTGCTCAGAACATCATGTTCCCAGATTAATATTTTTAGGATTGTCCTTTGTTCCTAAATTAACCGTCTCATAAATCAAAGAAGAATTGTTCATTTTACAATTAACTGCCCCTCTAAATTTACCATGCAAGTCATAAAATTTCTCTAGTCTTACAACAGATCTAGGCATAGAGTTTACCATATCAGATGTCGATTTAGGAGATCTAGGATCTAATATTACTATGAATTTTCAGAGGTTTTCATCATGAGTTCCTTCATCAATGACTTCACCTCGGAAAATATCTTCCATATGCAGGAAGTTGATAAGTTGTTGGTCATCGTCGAATACTCTCCAATTTGTAATGTTATCTGGGATCGACGGTCTGAACAACATTTCAATTGAAAACGCATTAGGGGAAAGACCTTCAGTGGGCAATAGTTTCGAAGCAACATTGGCGAATAAATCAGCTTCTGAATTACTCAACCTAGGAATGGAATTTATGTTGAATGCTGAAAATTTATGCATTAAACTCCATACCTCTGTCTGGTAGCTTTTCAGATGTGGTGATAAGAAATGTATGGCGTTTCTTACCTTCCTAACCACGATTTTTAAATCACCAAATACTATCAAATTTTGCACATCCATATCCAAATATTTCATGAGTCCTTGTAGAAGTGCTTTGTATTCGACTGTGTTATTGGTACATTCAAACTCTAACCGATAAGCAACGAAAGTCTTATTACTTGTAGGATCGATGAGTACACAACCAGAGCCTTCTCCTTCTTTGTATTTGGATCCGTCAAAGTATAAGGACCATATATGTGCATTGTCAACAATACTTGGCATATTTTGCAGACTTGATGTCTGAGTATAGGTTACAACTTCAGATTGTTGCGCAGGATCAATGATGGGGGAGACTTCGGTCATGAAATTATCAAAGAAGGTATTCATTCCCTGTGTTTCAAATGAATTAGTAGATGTAATGAAAGGTTCATTTATGTCAATCATATCGGTTACGGTATGCTTGAGATAGCATTCTTTGTTTATCCTGATTTTGTTGGGCTATCCATTTTCAGGCAGCCACAAGTGAGACCAATCTGTGGCAAAGTAACCGTGCAACTGTCCTGACCAATACCTTCTTAAAAATAAACCATAAAATTTAGGGATATCCCCAATGATAATATCAATTATATTATGAACCTTGGGATTGGATGATAGTCTAATCAGAACATTCTTAAGCTCACCAATAACTTTAACGTTAGTTCGATCTAACAGAATGATTTTAAGATCAGAAGGTTTAACTTCCGCATTATTTTTTTGGAAAACAGATAGAGGCATCACGTTTTATGATGCATCGGAATTGACCATGCAATTATGTACATTCTGATTAAAATTTTCAAAGGTTAACAAAAAAGGTGGGACATTTTTTCGAGCGTTGACAACATAATTCTGTTGAATTTTAGTTGTTGTCCCTAAAACAATTTTATCTACATTTCCTATAGTTTTTTCTGCTAATTCCCTTTTCTCTAGAGGTTCAGATGTTGTTTTAGTTGGGACCTTTTTGGTTGTATTTAAATCAATTCCTGCTGATTTTTTGTTGTTAGGATCGTTCTTTTTTTTTGTTTTCAGTGATACTATGAAGCATTTTCTACAAAATAAGGGGAAATTTTAGCAGCTCAAAAACATAAATATTAGCCCTCAATTTTTTCAGATCTTCAATTAAATCATATTATAAAACAGGGGATGCTAAGCTTTGTTTAATTTCATATTTCTTTGATTGTTTTGGAAACACATTTTTACTCATTTCAGAAGAGGGTTTGTTTTGGGTTTTGCTTCTTGTATTGAAGGGGTGGACAATTTCGAAGTTTTCTTGGAAGATACTATCCGATAGGTGACCAAAAATAGGAGGAGATGAATCTTCCTCTTCCGATACCTCTTCCTCTACTACATCTTCAGAGTTATCAGGTGGGACAAAAACAAAATTATCATGTGCTTCTAAGATGGTTTGCAAATCATATTGTAAACTTTCAAAATTTAGACCCTTTGTGGTCGGGTTTGGCCGGTTGGGAGGAAAAGGTTTTCTGAAAGGAGGTTTAAAACTTCCTTTGCTTGTTTATGCCTCCTCAGCTGATCTCTTCAAGTCAATGACCTGATTGGACAATTTTTTGAAAGCTTTCTACAATATTTCTAAGTCTAAATTTTCTTGTTGATTCTTAAGTTGGGGTAGCCTAGCGAGAATTTCTACTTTCTTTTTAGAAGATGAGGTTGTTTCAGCTTCACTACTAAGATTGTCTTTTAAGCTTAATATATATTTCTCAATTTGGCTTGCCTCCTCAAAGGCTTCTAACAATGTGTTCTTTTTAGACCTTTTGACCCATATGGCTATATTATTGTGCAAGGCTTTAGTATAATATGCAACAATTAGACTTTTTGTAGGCATCGAATCTACAGCGATTTTATTCTTTAAAGTGAGAAATATTTGGTTAAAGTCTTTCACTTTTTACTTAGGATTCATTTTTAGACTGAAGAGTTCCATAACCAAGACTTTGGGAGATTTATCATCTCCAAAGTTTTCCAAGAAACAAGTTTCAAAATTGTCCCAAGAGATGTTGGTTTGGGGTTGCTGGGAAAAATACCATGTGGAGGCATTACCCTCAAAAGTATAAGGAAATAATTTGCATACCACATCCTCATGCTCAACACTTTGGAGTCTAATGGCCAACAAAAAAAAATTGATGTGATCCTCAGTAGATTGTTTCAAATTTGGATCAAATTTAGGCAACCCTTTCTCTGAGTGTTTTGGTAATGGGTGTTGAGGTTCGGGTACAACCACGGCATCTTGATCAAGCCAAGGTCTGGCAGGATTGTTTTGGTTTTCCATGGGAGTTGGTGGTGTCGAAGGCTGAGATGGTTTTGATGAAGAACTGTCTTCGTCTAAATATTCTCCTCCTGAAGAGGATGGATATGAACTAGGTGGGGAAGGTGGGATACCAGCTCCTCCTGATCCAAGGATAGGTGTTTCGATAAGATTGGTAGTATTATCACCTAAAGGGTTCATAGGAAGACCAGTGCCTCGGAGTTGTTGTTGGATATCTATGAAATCAAGAGGTTGATTAAGTGTCCTACCAGGTTGTTTGATATGAGCTAAGGCACTATGAGTTTTGATAAGTGATTGACGAACAATTTCTTGGACGTGGACCCCTTGAGGAACTTTTGTGATCGGTTCAACAGGAATATCAAGGTTATTGATTGAGGTAGTTGTTGTTTCAAGTGTAACATTTTTTTTTGAGAGACTATGCATTACGACAGGGGAGCGAGTGTGTGGGGGAGGAGTCTTGCAACCTCCACATGCCATCAATTAAATTAAGGCCCTCCTTCTAGCGCCATTTGTTGATGGGAGTAAATGACACACCATCAACTGGAAGGTTAGATCCGAACCGAGATTGTCTAATTAACCCAAGCCGTTTGGTATGATCTAACCTGACGGGTTTAATGGCTCTTTTGTCCAACTAAAATCCTAAAAATAACAAAAGAAAGAAAACTAATCTAAAATAAATTATGACACTATGTACATGAACTAGATTATCTACAAGCGTTAAAGCATAAACGTAATATGAACATGTGATTATGAACAGGGTATTTACAATTTGCAAGTTTTGGTGGATGTCTTGCGAAATCAAGGTTTTTTGCAATTGTTTATAAAGTAGATAAAGAAAGCATATACATTTTATATTTTATGTTTAATAATTTTAAAAAAATCTAAAATAAAATCTAAACTACTAATACAACATAATTTGAAACGAGAACAGAATAGCAGTCAAAGCCAATATAAATTGTTCCTATTTCATTATTGAATAAACTAATAACATAAATAAACTACGAGTAAACTAACCTGAGATTAATCAGCTAATGAGTTTATGTCTCTGCACAATTCAAACTCCCATCTATCTTGTCTGTGAGGAAAACCTGTAACAAGCTTGTGATATCATCCCTAGAATAAACTCATAGGTATTTCTTGGAGCAAAGATATAAGAGCAGAGTAATAAATGCATAGATTCGATGATCTTGTAATGATGAACACTTTAGTAAAAAAAAATTAATATAAAGAATTCACGTAATACATCATTTAACTTCAAGCATAAATCATTGATATTTAAATGAAATAATGATCACATATGTAATATATGAACAACAAATTACAGACAGAATTTAAAGTGTTGAATAAAATGAAATATCATATATTGATAAGACTAAAGTTGTATAAAATATTAACATTCCATAATATAAAAGGAAAAACATAATGGGAAAGCTCCAGGCTGGTCTAAAGCCAAAGAGTGAAAATCTTGTCCATATAGTCTTGAAAGTTACATGTCCATAATGCGTCCAAGGAAAAGATGTCTTCACTAAAAAGAGTGAACATTATTTAAACTAATTCAGGATCCAAATGTTCATATCACACGTGATAGAGTTGAATCTCCCAAAATCAAGTAATATTACAAAAATAGTGAACTGGAAACCACTCATACAAGAGTTGGTTTGTTCAAAATTAAACCAAAGTTTTATAAAACATAAAAAATGAGAAACTACTGAACATTTAACCGTAT
>SNQJ01S0054266.1:0-12758 GCA_010110895.2 Picea sitchensis | reverse complement strand
GAAACCACTCATACAAGAGTTGGTTTGTTCAAAATTAAACCAAAGTTTTATAAAACATTAAAAAAAAAAAAAAAATACTGAACATTTGAGCATATAATTGAAAGTATTTGCTCCAAGCAATCAGCAACACAATCTTCCATTTCCTGAGAATAGCAAAACCAATTTGATATATTAGAAAAACAATTACTAATTACTAATTATTATTCAAAAGAGACTGGCTACAGAATCATAGATTATGTAGCTAGTCTTATTTTTAGAAAATGAAATCAAAATTCAAATCTACTTATTTCGACTTAGACAACAGAAATGAATGAAATGAAAATAAAATCGTTTTACCATCAAAAATTAGTCAAAGAGGGATCAGACAGTTCAGAGTTTATAATTGCTTCGAAACTGGTCGTATTCTTAATGATTATATTTCCAGCCATGTTGATTTGTTTATTCTCCCTCTCTGTATGTTCCTTGAGATCAAGGTTCTCTTGTTTCAACAGATCATTCTAAGCATTCAAGGTTCTAATTCGGGCCTGTAAGAGAGGAACATCGGTATAGTAACACTCTAGCCAATCGAGGTAGCTATCACAATGTACTAGGGATATGGCAGATCGATGTGGGACATATTCAACCAAGGGTGCTTCAATATTACCTGTGGTTTGTTCTAGATCGTTCTTGATACCTAAAAATCCTTCTTTACCCTTAAGACACGGGGGTAAATTCGTCATGAAATCATATGGTTCAACATGGGTGATAACCTCCCTCCTAGAACACTGATTTTATGGGTCTTCACTATGGGTCTTCACGCACCAAGAAATCCTCTATCTCATGATCTTAACATCGATCATCGATCTCCATCGGTTCGATCGATCTCAGATGATTACCCTTTCGATTTCTTAGTTTTCTAGAGATTAGACGACCAACATTCTTATTCTTGAAACTCAAATCCATGCAGTGTTGTTTCCTTCCTTTACAGAGTTTCTTGACATCATATTTAACATTAACGTTTCAAATAACATCATTCGCATGCACATGAGGATATTTTCCCTTTAATTCAGCAGTCACTTGTTCCAGAGATATTGCAGGTGGAAACCTAGATGATAATCATTTCTCTAGAGGGGTTTCATCAATAAATTATTGTCCATCAATTGAATTAACGAAATGGATTTCAACCAATGGCATTTCCCAGTTAGGGTTTTCAATTAAAACAGGGTTGGATGTAGGGTCAGCCTGGGTGAATCCATTTCTCATCAGAAAGGTCTCTCAATTGTCACCTATGTTCGACGGATGATACACCAACAAGATTTTAACAAGTCCATCATGAAACAAGCTCGAATTGATACCGTGTCGCTTGTAACGCATGGACATCTTGTAAAGACTCATCAATAGGTAAAATGGCATATCTAATTCGAACCCAATGAAATTAATAAGAAAACATATATGGTATAGAAAAACCATCTTGTATCGACCTTCTCACATAAAAAATTGCTTCAGAATTGAAAGTAGACTATGCCATATAGGTTTTAACAGAGCGATAGGAATACCTTTTATACAGCAAGTGGTCTTATGTGTATTCATAAATAAAATCCATAGGGACCTCTTCTATTCTGGCATTTTTAAACCACCTCTCTCCCTTTGATGAGAGCCTTGTTACTTTTCTCATGAAATCCTCTGTCAATTCCAACTGTGTGTCTCCAATCTTGGCTCTGAAATCGTCAAAGGTTTGTGCAAAAGATTTTGCAACATGGAGATTATAGCCCTTGAACTTCTTGAGGAATACATCCCACCCATGATCCTTTAGATCATCAACAGCATCGTCATGGGATAGTAAGTCTTGGCATCTGTTCGGCTCTATACAAACGACGGGTGCCATGACCACTGTGATAAGGATGCAACAAAAATCACTCGAAATAGTTTTAGGTTCCCAACGTTCGAGCAACAGAAACAGGTCTGAGCAGAGAGTGGAAGCATGAAAATAGCAGAGCCTGGGGGCTATCATAACTCAAATGGGATAATTAGGGAGAAAAAAAACCAAAGGGTTCATAGAATTCCATACCATCTCTCACGATGAGTGCAAAAACCTACAGAGTACAAAACCCTATGCACATAATGAATAGCTTCATTAATGTTTTGGGCCAGCAAGGTAAGGAGAAAACGCAAGTACAACATGCATGTACTCATTGGCATGAATGCTTATATGACCATTAAACTCCTGAGAAAACTATCAACAGATAACCAAGTTTATTCATGCATCAAAACATTTCAACAATGAACTATCAAACCATTGAATTCATAACAACCATAATAAAACAAGAAAAAATCGATAATGGATTAATCAACCATTTCATAAGATTTGAATTTTAATCACATATGGGTGGATTTTAAAATGATATTTCTAAGATAAACAATTATTAAACCAAGCCAAGTTTTATGTTTAAATTCATGCTTACAGTCATGAATTAAAAATAAAACAAACAAAAATGCAAACAATAAAGATTCAATAAGGTAAGCTTTAATCCAACAATCATTTCGAAACTCGGAAAAAATGTTTACAAATTGGAGGTGATGGCAGCTACAGAAAAGTGTAATCTCTTTCGATCATGTTAAATATCAAAAATCATGTGTGGCTGCCAACAGGTAGCTCTGGTTTATGCCTGAAACCCTGGACTCCTTTTTTTGACCCTTCAAAAGACTCGTTGTCTTCGGCCCCTTTTTGGGTTCGGCTCCCAAACTTTCCCCTGCATCTTTGGGGCCTCTCTTCTCTCCGCTCCATCAAGGATGCTTTAGGTAGGTTCCATTATAGATGCCCTGAAACAGAAAAATACAGCATTTGCATGTATGCTAGGATCTGTGTATAAATGGATTTCAGCAAAGGGTTTCCGACCGAAATCAATCTCACGGGAGATAATTACTCGTGGACGCAAAAGCTGGATTATGAAAAAATAGATTTACGATGCCGAGTGTGTTTTTCCATGGGGCATTTGGCAGCCCAATGTCCCAGGGGCTCTGTGAAATCCCAAAAAAAAAGAAAATCAACTTGATGGGTTGGATCCCACATTGATCATCAACTAATATCCAAGGATGTTTCGTCATCTAATGACACTCCCGTGAAAGGGATCAAGGAGGCTCAAGCTAGCTCCTCTCCCTCCATTGGGGACTCTCCAAATCCAATCCCTGCTTTGGATGGCTCAAATTCTGAAATAGAGGATCTCAATGGCACTTCAGAGATCACCAAACATCCTGAAAGGAAGCTAGAAACACCTCAGAAGCTCACAAAAAAAAGGCTTTGGATTCTCCAAATTCGGGCAAAGTTAGGTAGGATCTCCCCAAATTCATCCTTTAGAAAGTTGGGAAGATGAGGTTATCAAAGCTGAAGCATTAGTGGTTCAAGATAATGTAGTTGAGAGTCTGGTTCAGGAAAAGCAGGAAGATCCACCTCAAGACAATCCAGAAATCATAGGAACCTCAAATGCAAATGGCTGGATAGAAGTTAGAAAGAAGAAAAAAAACACATGCACCTTCTCAACCAATGGTCACACGAAGCCAGGCTCGCAAGTCAACTAAAAATACGATCACTTCTCCAACAAGATAATTTAAGAAGATAAGATTAGATCTCGCAAGTAGAATCAATGAAAAAATCCTTGTAGAAAGCCTCAGATGAAATTATGTAGCTGGTCTCCTATACCAGCATCCTCTTTTGTACTTAGCTACCTCGGTCGCACCATTTTTATAAAAAAAAAAAAATCAGTTTTTGTTAAAATATATATATATATATATATGATAATGTTAATTTATGTTAATTTCTCAAAATATCAATTTATTGTCTTAAATTTGATTTCTCAAAATATCAATTTATTGCCTCATATTTGATTTCTCAAAAGGTTAATTTATGTTTTACGATATTGTTTTATATTGTTTTATAGGATTTGTTCAATGAGAGTTTCACTACCAAGCTTATAAGAATTTGTTCTTATTTTAGTAATATTGATTTTCTTCTTTAAGCTAGCTATATAACATAAATATGGTTTTCATATTATAACTTTTGTCTTTATAGGACATTAATTTTGTTTTTATACCTTCTGTCTTTAAAAAGTGACAAAGTTATTAGTTTTGAACTAATGTTTTGTATATTCTCCTTTTTACAATGCATTAAATTAAGCATCAAACTCTTAAATACTTTTCTACTATGTATTAATTTAAATGCTTCCTTTTATGTTCATTGTGGATTGTTCAAAAACACATGATAAAATTCAACATATGTGGACTATTCTTGGGCCTATGGGGACTGATAAAATTCAACATGTTTCATTATGGACTGATAAATTCAACATAAAACTGAACTCTTGGGTCTATCCTATTATGTATTAATTTAAATGATTCCTTTTATGTTCACTGTGGACTGTTTAAAAACATAGATAAAATTCAACATATTTCATTGTGGATTGTTCTTAGGCCTATGGGGATTGATAAAATTCAACATATTTCACTGTGGACTGATAAAATTCAACATAAATCTGAATTCTTGGGCCTATACTACTATGTATTAATTTAAATGATTTATTTTATGTTCACTGTGGACTATTCAAAAACACATGATAAAATTCAACATATTTCATTATGGACTGTTCTTGGGCCTATGGGGACTAATAAAATTCAACATATTTCATTGTGGACTGATAAAATTCAACATAAAGCTGAACTCTTGGGTCTATGGGGATTATTATTACTCCTTTCCTACTTTTCCATAAAAAAATTGATGGTTGCGGGAGATTCCAAGGTCACTATCAATTGAATAAATTCCAAATCCAACCTGAACTTGATTTATCTCAACAACTGGAAAGACAAGATCAAAAACTTAAATAATAGATTTGAATCTATCAAATTTATGCACGTACATAGACAGTTTAACAAAGTAACAGACAAAATCATAAGCTTAAATAATAGATTTGAATCTATCAAATTTATGCACGTACATAGACAGTTCAACAAAGTAGCAGACAACCTCTCCAAAAAGGCACTCAAAGGAAATTTTGTTTGTGGCTCTTTTATGAAGAAATTGTTGATGGAACCGTTGTATGTACAGAAAATTTTTACATTTTCTAGCTTGGATCTTTACAGATGTCCCTTTTTTGAATAATTTTGTATATGACACTAGATGACTTTTTATAACTTTACTACAATGTAAAAATGTGGAAGGAAGGAAAGACTACAGATATTTTTTTATCATAACTTTCTAGATCCATATGTAACAAAAAAATTCATTTGATTCTATTAGATTAACAGTGAAACTGTTGTTTTCGTGTGAAAAAAAAAATAAAAAAAATTAGTGTAACAATGGGTTAGAAGACATAGAAAGAATCTCTTGAACAAATGGAAGAATGAAGAAAGCCACAATAAATATTACAAAGTAAGAGAGACACACACAAGGGGCTCTACACACACTTGAATTTGAACCTAGGACATTTACATGGTCTTTATCATTTCGATATTTTCAGAGAGACATGGTCTCACATTTACATCAAAATCTCAATTTACATGAACATCTTAATGAAAGGTTTTAATGGTCTTTGAATTCACCTTCTTTCTCATACGAACAACTATGAGAAAACTACAAAGATGATAACAAAAGCACAAGAAGATATAGGAGAGATATTGAGATCACTCATGTGATATTTTGTCTTGTCTTGATTTCACTTGCACTATGTTTATTTATATAAAATATTGGATGAAATAATTTCAATATACTGTTTTCTTGATTTCAAAAAAAATTATCAAATTTTATAGTTTCTTATGAAATTTCAAAATGAAATATTCAAGAAAATGTGAAATAAAAATTAAATTTTATAGTTCGTCAAATTTTATAGTTTCTTATGAAATTTCACAATGAAATATTCAAGAAAATGTGAAATAAAAATTACAGTTTCTCACTTATAATTTAAATTTTGTTTGATTTGGAAATATGGTTGAAAATAGTTAAAACAAGTCATCAAATTTAATATAAGTAGGCAATATTCATTAAAATTTATATTGATATTTAAATTTATCAGAATTTAAAGTTTTTCTAAGCCATCAATAGTCCCTTATAATGACATGGAAATGGACCCTAGTTTTGATTTGAAGTTATCATTTTCATATGAAAAAACATTGAACAATCAAATTGCAAATAATGAACACATTTATCCTATATGTAGTAAATTGGTTACATGCATTAAATGATTTGTGTATATGATTTGGATAGTTTGTAGGTTTAAAGTATAATCATCCAAAGTATAGGTCAAATTAGGTTCCCTAGATACAATCTATAGGTTCTTCCCTAAAATTGTAAATAAGGCTTGGTAAACTTTATTAATTTAATTCATCAAAAATATAACTTTTCTTAATTGAATCCAGACCATGAAAGTAAACTAAACTGGAAATGATTCTAGAATCCTAGATGTTCATAAATACGTGTACTTTCAATGCAAAATATAAAATTCTGGAATGTACATGTGTCACTTGTTTAAAGAAATCGTAATGGTATTCCATCTTCAATTATTCGTTCATGATCGACTTTGGACATTTTCCATTTTCTAACTTTTGTTTTTTTTCTTGATTGAACTTATATTAACTTTATGTGTGTTGCACATACCAAATGACTATATTGACAAATTATGGCATCTGACTGGTAGTCTTGAAATTGAACATGAGTATCGGTTTGATGGGTTTCTTGAAAAAAATATCATTTCAATACAATGGATCCTCTTTCATATATAAAATTGTTATCATCAAAATCTTCTAATAGCCTCATATTTTGTTATGTGCATCGCATCAATAATATTTCACGTTTTCAGTGTTGTCTGCAAGTGCAACCATGGTAAAGAAATCTGCTACAAATAATTGTATATATTGGACAACAAATAGTTTGTGTTAGATTATCACACAAGTACATGTAAAATTTATTTGAAAAAAATTAAAACATAAAAATTACCTTCTCTAACAAGATCAAAAACTCTATTGTCATCAACTGACACTATAGTTTCATTTGATTCCATATCCTCTGAGCTTGCAAGTGGAATTTTCCCTTTTACATTAAGTTTGGTATGTCTCCAAGATTTAACACATTCTCCATTTTCATTTTTGCAAATATCTATGGATTTTGTGTCCTCTATGCAAACTAAACAAAAACAAGACGCATTTCTTCTATCAAATGCAAATACATTTTGATAACGTTTTGTTTTAAATTAATGTATTTTTTGTGTCCCATGTATTGTACTGGCGTCATATGGGATTGATCTATTTACATCTTGGATTCCAACATACCAAACAAAATTGCACAAGACAAGAACTTGTTAACTTGAAATCTCTCAAGAAAATGATTGAAGATTGAATATAAATTTGAACATGTTCAAATAAAAATATCATGTGTACATGTGTAACACATGTATACATAGACACACATGTGCACATCCCTTGACTGATTGTATTCATGGCTTAGCGTCATTTTTCACCATTCAACAACTTGTTCAGCGGATTCAAATCGATCGACGTGAGGATTCATATGATACCTTCAAAGTGCTCATTTTACACATGCCCCTGCACCGTCATGCTCTCCTTTTCCATGACCAGTCTCAAAAAAATTCCAGCAATGTGTAATGTTTGATTTTTTATGAAAATGACATAATCAATAGAATGATCATGAAGATTTGAAATGACCCGCACACCCATCTGACCATATCCAATTTCAATCGAATCTTATTTCTCATTCTTCCAATGAATCATAAAATTTATCAAAACAATGTTGTACATAATGTGTGTCGTGTGCTCGATCATCACTTATATAAAAGTGATATTCTTTAATAGCATGTTGATTGTTGTTGGTGCTTTATATGTTATCAAGAATCCGTTGAGCATGTCTATATAGAACGTCAACAAATATCGTGACTTGATCAGAATGATAATATTCACTTTGTATTTATTTTTGTGTAGCGAATGTGTAATTCTCTGCAAAATCAACTACATACAAAAGTGTCCCTAGTGGAAACACTTCACAAGATTGTTTGAATTGTAGGTCTTGCCATCGAGCTCTATGTGAATGCTTGGTGTATTTATAAATTTCTTCTTCAAACTTCTTCAAAAAATCTATCACACAGATTTTATCTATTATCAAATCAATCCTTTTGGAAATAGCATTTGAAGAATGTGGAGTCGTTTTGTTGATATATTCATATCTCTTCCAATTGACTATTATATTAGAAAATAATTGATCATGCATATCAATATGATACTTTGAGTGAAACAAACTTAGATTTCCACAATGATCACATTTCTTTCCACCAACACATTTTTTTTTGTAAAATAAATCATCACCTTCTCTTTCACATAGAATTTCAGATATGAAAGCACAAAATGTGGAAGGAGGAGGTGAACTTGGCCATAATTTTTTACCAAAATCAAAAAAATTGTCGTGATACAACTCAAATTCCACATGATAATGACAACAACAAGTGTCACGAACAGTGATGGGTCTAACAAACCATGGTTTTTGTTGCACAAATGTATTGATGGAAATTTTAACTTCTTTGTGTTCTTCTTTGAACTTATTGAAAAATTCTATTTGTGTCATTGGAAATATATGTTTTGGATGTACTTCAAATTGTTTATTTGTTATTCTTCATTGCAACACATCCCTTATATGTGGTGAAACATGAGATTCTTCCAACCAACAATTATGGGCCAATTCTTTAACATTTTATGCAAGTCTATCTTTGTAGGGTTGACTAGAAATCACTGTCCAACAAGCCAGTTCATCATTTGCATCTATTTGCAATCGAAATTTTTTATGTTTGTGCAATGTTTTTCTTGACGTTCCCATCACTTTGCCATGTGTTGTGTCAAACGATCTTTTATATTTATAGATGAAACAACTGTCGTTTGTATCGCTCTATGTGCAACACTGACATCTTTTTTTCGATATTTTCCAAAATCTTTTAATACACTAGTTATATTGTCAAAGACATTTTGTTTCACCTTTGTATCTTTTGTCAACTTTTGAATACCCAATAATGATGTAGCTTCTCTTAACTTTCTTGACTTTATTAGACAAAGTAAAAATTGAACTTGTATTATTACTGATTCATCTTTGAAAAAAGTATTATGCATATTCTTAGTTTGATATCTTATATAATCCTTAGCTTTTTTCTTCCCAAATTTGTCAGTATCAACATTTTCTAATATTTCATCATCAATGTTGATAGATTCTCCTGCATATTTTAATTTAAAGTTTATATTAAAAAACAAAACCCGAATATAAATTCACTAAACTATATATACAAGTGTTCATCTTGTATTATCTAAATTTATGTACATACCTATAGGTGATTCATCTTCTTCTTCAATTTCAATTTCAATGTCTTCTGCTTCAATTTCGGTTTCAACGTCTTCTAAGACATTATCAGACAAATCTATTTATGTTTTTTGAAAAACATCAAATTGTAAAATTACAATCAATTATATTAAACAGTATTTTAAATTTGAATTTTATACTTTTAATATAGACAAAATGTGCATGCATACATGGTTGAACTTTTTCTTATTGAAAATCTCTATTTACATTATCATCGTTTCTTTATTCAATATTTGCACGTTCTCATTTCTTTCTCCAATAATGCTCTTTCCTTTGTTTTTTATGGAGTATCATCTCGAGTGCGATCAAATTTTCTCTTGCGCAAACTTGTGTTTCCCATAACTTTTATAGTTATCTGTAAAAGATATGTTCAACAAAGACTTCACCTTGAAAAAATGCTCAATATTTATCTTTCAACATATAAATCGTTATTCCAATAAAAACTTGAACAAACATCAATTACCTTATTCAAAAAAAACCAAAAAGATGATTCAAAACTTTGTTTAGGTGCTCTATAAAACCATCAAACAAGTGATGAATTGTGTTAAATGTGTTCGGTCGAAAGCGTATTTATACGATTTGACACGAAATGAAACGATACACGTCTTTTGATTTTTCCTGACCGATGGAATTCGCTCAACCATCTTTTGACCGAAACAAGGTTTTTTCAGACAAAAACCGTGGAAACCATTTACTTTTGACGGTTTTCGTTAGAATTTAGACTTTCGGTCAAAAGAATATTGTTTCAGCCAAAATATTCTTTCGATCGAAAACTAGAAATTGGGATTGTCTACATAAACCAGAGAATTGCCCCAAGCTTACCTAAACTTTGGAGGTTGCGAACTCTTGAAAATACTCATAATTTGGTTTTGCAAATGACACCAACATTTGCAAAATTGAATCTACTTTCAATTCCTATAATTTGTTTTCATTTTCATTATTTTTATCTAATTTTATTTAATTTAAAAAAAAAAAAATCACTACATAATATTTTCAGCAGACATTATGATTCAGTGAAATGAAATATATGTATCTCTAAAAATACACAGTGAAAAATTTAGAAAAATTTATATTCATAATCCTTAAACTATTCTTTTCAAAAGGGTATTTTTAGATTTTATTTTTAAGTAAAAATTAAGATAGATACAAGGTGGAGGAAAACATGTGTCTAAAATCTGCAACATTTTCAGCTTAGTCATAATAAAATAGAGTCTCTATGTATTATTGCAATATTTCGTTTGTTAAAAAAATAAGTTTAATAATAGATACATTGTTGGAGGAAAAAATAAAAAAATAACTCGTTGTCATTCCTTTCATATTTAAGGAACATATTGTTAAACAATTGTCAAATTGACATATCAAATCTTAATAAAAAAAAATAGTCATTGGAAAGCTAACAAAACTCTTCACAAGTTTTGTTTTTACTATAAAGTGAAATTCTAAATTAAAAAAAAAAATACTTTTGTATGCCGAAATTTGAAGAACTTGTGAAAATACAGTTTTTTTTCTCATAAAACAAGCAAAATAGACACCCATCTTAATGATTTCACCCCAACGCACCCCCCCCCCAAAAAAAAAAAGAAAAACAAAACAAATTGCACTACCACCGGGTAGCATCACTTTTTGAAATAAGGGTTGATTTTAAGGTTTTGGTTAGCAACATTACGAGGTTATTAAGTCCATGGCTATAAAAAGTTGTAACTTTAAACCCCCAAAAAACAATTACTACCAGTAGCGCCATTTTTCAAAATGGGGGTAAAATCATCCACTAAATACAGCCTATAAAAAAATAAAAACTCTAGAGGGTTCTCTTCAAGATGGTAACTATGTTTGTTTCTTATTGGCTCCCTAGTCATACCTAGTTTGGCATATTTGAGAAAACCTAGAGGTCCTTTTTATAGGCAAAAAATGGAGGGGAAAGGAGCCTGCCTATGGTCCCTTGGCATGTGTGTATCCTTCCTAAAGATGAGAGTGGCTTCAACTTACTAGATGTTACTTCTCAAAGCATATTTATTACAACCAAGTGGCAACCAAATCCTTGGAAGGTAATTCTCCAAGGCAAGGGTCAACATAACATCAAGGTGTGAGGTTCTTTTGGTATATGTGATATTATTGACTCTCCTTACCTATTCAAAATTTAATTCTCTTTCATTCTAAAATGTATTTAGGAAGCATGGGGAGTGTTCATGGGATATCTATGTTGGAAATTTTTTGGTAGTTGATTTGGTTGGGATTTGACTAATCAACCAATTTGAAGTTAGAAACTGAATGATCAAACCACAGCCAAAATCCCGTATTTTCATGCTCTAATATTTAATAAGAAATGGATTTTCTTTTGGAAAAATGTATGGTCCTTGTAATATAGATCTTAGGTTGATTAGAGAATTCTTGCTCTCCAAAAATCTCATTTAGATTCTAATATAGTAACTATTGGTGAGACCCAAAACTTCATTGATTTGAAAGAGTAGTATAAAATGAAATTTCAAATGCAAGGCCCTACATGAAGAGAATGAGGTTGGGCATTTGGTATTCCTCTTTAACTGTATGATACAAGGAATATTTCCCACCAAATTCACAAGAAGTCTCCCTTGGCCCCTACTTCTAAGCCTAGATGGATTTCAATGGATCTTAAAATAAAACACTACATAGTGTAGGGATCCTCAAAATCTCCTTTAAGTTTTGAGTCTTTATCTAGCTCATTATTTATCAAGGGTTGCAAACAAAGGTTCAATTATTTAGAAGTGGATTACAAATAATAGGTGTTTGGTGTGTGGGAAGGAGGAAACCCTCAAGCATATTATGTGGGAATGCAAATTTGTGCAAGATTGTTGGCATCAAATTTAGGTTCAAATCCCCTCTATTTTCCAAGGAACCATCATTTTCCATGTATTTCCTCTTGGGGATTCAAAAACATTGGTTTTATATATCATGTTGGGATCATGAAATTACATTGGAGTTTCAACATTGTTTATTCTTTTGAAAATTCAATGCAAAATCATTTTTTAGAATAATGTAAGCTCTGTATCTTCCTTTTTTTAACATGGGTAGAAAGAGGTACACTCTTAATTGCTTGCCAGAGGATACTTATTGACTAGGGGTGCCAAGGATGAGTTTTATTATTTTGATTTGATTTCAGTCTTGGTAGAAATGATAAAATATTTATTGCCCATTCTCCCTTGCTCTTGTATATATTGTTCTCCTTTTGTATAATATAAACAATATTTTTTCCCAAAAAGAGATGTCTTAACTCAACATGCCCATTCTTTATGTAATGTATCATTGTTATGTTTTTCAATTGTATATATTGTATTTGAAAAACCCCAAGGGTTATCTCAATTGGTTAAACCATTTTCCCAAGGCATGTTTCCAACAAGGAGGCCATAGG
>SNQJ01S0054264.1:64874-83670 GCA_010110895.2 Picea sitchensis | reverse complement strand
CATGTTTTGGTTATTTGCCAAAATATCCTTTAGATTTTATCTTTGGGAAGGATGTTGCTATTGATGGTCATTATGACATTGATAGAGAAAATAATTTCATTGAACAAATTTAGTTGGTGCATCAAATGGTACAAGAACAGTTGGAAAAGATCCAAGCCAAGTACAAGACAAGACATGACAAGCATCGTGTTGATCACAGTTTCCAAGTTGGAGATGAAGTTTGGCTTTTCATTAGCAAAGAGAGGTTTAAAGGAGAAGGTAAAAAGCTTAAACCAATTAGATATGGACCTTTCAATATTCTTGAAAAGATTGGTAACAATGCCTTCCATTTGGATTTGCCTCCTTATATGCAAATGTATGCAGTTGTTAATGTTGAGAATTTGAGATTCTATGAACCTCCTTTGATTGATGATCAAGGATATCATGTTCATATTCCTTCCATAGATGACTTCTCGCCAGAATATATTTTAGAATTGCATGAGGACACAATCCTTAACAGAAAGATAAGAACTTCAAAACGAGGGAATGTAGAGTATCTTTGTGTTGGTATTAAAGACACAAATACAAGAAAATCTAAATGGATTGAGGTTGGAAAGGTGAGGGAACTTTACCCTCATCTTCAGATTGAATGAAAGTAGTCTTTTGGAGGTCCAAAAGCTTCCCAGTGGGGAGGAGTGATCCAAGGGATCAAAAAAATGTTTAAAACTCAAAGTGCTCGAAATTTCTCGAAAACAGATTCATTGTGTAGATCACATCCTCATAATCCCAACGCAAATTGAACGGGATTAAACAAAATTAGTATGGTTGAGATATCGTGTTCTGTCCACTTTTCTAAACAGGCAAAATGTTGATTGTGCAGTCTATACATCCGACGTGGCAGCTAACCATATGGTTGTATAGGCTGATGTGGACAGGTGACGTGGTAGGTGATTTGGCAGCTGAGTTGGCAAGTGGTGTTTCGTGGGCCAATCTTGTGCTGACATGTGTCAGTGTATGGGGCGAATGGAAGGGCACCACATGGCACCCCGTAGTTGGTTGATGGTTTAAAATTTTGGTATGGGCTCCGCTTGGGTCGAACCTACGACCTTCGAGCGTGGGAAAAGTCTTGGCAAAGGCCGAGCTACCATCCCACCTACGTTAGTTCTTAACACCTAATGTTCAAAACATTTATTTAAACTTTCTTAATGTTTCATTCCGAGCAGAAAAGGGATAGGGCTTAGCCCCGACCCTTGATCAAGAAAGCCTTAAAACATTTCCATATGACCTTTGGCGTGGGGTTCCAACAGTCAAGCTGACAGGTGTGTGGAATTTTAGGTCGACGTCAAACCACATGGGGCCACACGACCATAACCTTTGTCAGGTTAGGTGCTAACGCTCTAACGATGCTACATTTTCACCAAGAATCTGAAATGGTGCGTATGCTGGGTTTTTGACACAGGAAACACACAAAGGTCAGGTGCAGTTGGACAAAGGTTCGTTTTGGTGATCACGTACAATAAGTTATTGGAAAAAACTTCCAGGGAGTGTATTTTTCTTAATTTTTGGCCAAACCAGGTGCAAGAAGAGCCCAGCTACAGGTTTTTGGAAAATTTGGAGCCATTGAAGCCATCTATTTTTCATTTTTGAGCATTGTAAAGCACTGAATTTGACACTTTGAGCATATAATGAAAATGATCCATTGGAAGTTGTACTAGGAGATGTAGCCCAAGAGAGGGGTGAACTCCTTTATCATTTTTTTTGTTATGTGCTTACTTTTGATGGTTGTTTATGATTGTTTATGTTGTTCATGTTAAGTAAAAAGTCATTAAGTTTATTATCCATTTGCCTAAGTCACATAAATATTTCACTTGCAAATTTGAATACACAAACCTTTTTCATTTTCATATCACTTCAGAACTCCCTTCTTTACCCACGAGTGGCATCCTTATATAGCAAATGAAGGATCAACCACCATGGAGTATTTTAGGAGTATGGTTGAGGATATGGCTCAACTAATTAGGATCTTCTGGCTAGGATCAATTAGATAGATATGATTTGAATCTCTTTGACCCAAACTAACTCCAACTTCCCGGAACCTTCCCTCCAAAAAAGGTGGAATTGGTTGTAACCAAACTAACGCTCCCAAAAGGCTTAGCAAAGAGCATCACTGAATCTCCCCCACAGTTAAGCAGGGAGTGACACCAAGGGACTGACACTTTCTATATATGGGCAGGGGGCGTCAGTCCTAAAAAATGGTCGAAAAATCAAGATAAAAGGTGGTTTTTCAACCTTCAAATGATCATTTTTCTTCACCAATTTGTATAGGGAACTTGATAGACACTTCCACCAGATGATAGAGTGTATTTAGACCTCTATGTGATGGGTTTCTCCCCCAATTTGTATAGGGAATGTTAGCACTCAAATTTGCATCGTTGAAATTTTGGCATTTGACTAATGGCAAGTACACTGCCAAATGAGTTTCATTCTCGTAACAACCATTTTTGGAGCATATTCCATGAAAAAAATGCTCAAGAAGCTTGATATATAAAAGTTTTTTTAATATGTTTTTCAAAAGTTTGATGTTGGTTTGGTATATTATCTCGGGCTTTTATGCAGTTTTTAAATGTTTTTATAAAGTAATCTGGGATTTTAAAAGATATAAGTTGGACTTTAAAGCGATTCTCTAATTCAGATTTAGATGTCATTAAAGCACCGACAGTCAACACATCAAATGATGGAGTATCACCAAGTGTCAAGATAGAGCGCCCAAGAGGGAGCCCACAAGGGACCAAAAGACCGTGCACTACAAAGAAGGTGAATGGAAACACTGGTATATATAAACATCTGAAAGTATGTTTATATTTGTGAATATGGGATATATCTCATTGCATAAAAAAGATGAAATTACCACCTATTACAACAAAAATAGACAGAACGCTGAAGCCCGAGTCCAGTTGTCAAGCATTGATAAGCAAATGTTAAAAGAGAGCGCCCACATGGAGAGCTAATCAAGAGACACACACCGCTACTACTGTTTCATTGTCTCGTTCTAGGCAACGGAAAACAATGATAGGGTTTTAGAGCCTTGAAAGAATAAAGAAGGGTTTGCAGCAATGAGAAAGATCATCGCAATGGGGACCTCACTTTTGGCTAAAGAGGCCAATTTCTTTAAGTTCATTGTAAAATATTATGAAACAAACATAGTATAAGAAGGGTCTAAAATTCGTCGATCCTATACTTCAATATTTTTTCCAGAACATGGAAAGGCACCATTGTCAATGGAGGGTTTGATATTAAATTGTGTGGACCATAAGATGGAGGTTTGTGAGCAGTTTGTCAAGGCGGCTACCAGAACTTCCCTCGTAAGATTTGCTTTATCCACAAAGGAATTTTTGAACAGGAATTTACTTGTGGTAGCCCGTGATAAGGCATGCAGTATTTCCTATGAATACCAACCATGTGGGACAATCATTGGCATTTCCAACGATCAACAAATAGATTGTACAAAAAGCAACAATGTTTGCGGGATGTACTTTTGCTGAAGAGAGGAAATTGTCAGTAGAGTTGTTTGTTACATGTTGCAGGTTACTTTATTCTAAGACATCACAAGAGGGATAATGGACACTGTACTTCTCTTCTTGGAGACTCATTGTGTATCCTCCTTTTCTGCTTGGAAAAAGTCGATCATGATAGGCCAGAAAAATTGAAATCCAACTTTGTACAGTGGGAGTCTCATAGAGTTACACAAGGACATAGAAGAAGGAATTCACTCCTCATTAATGATGGAGCATTGCCTTGGATTGTTGCAAATTAGAATAGTGAAGCAACTCCCATTAAGCGCTATATTGAGCTTGTTCTTTTTCATCTGGCTCAACATGACGAAGATATTCTGGGTATGCAAATATTGTGAAATGTATGCACAGATGGCAGAGTATTTGGTGACACAGGATTTGGTAAAGATATGGATATCCTCAAATATCTCTAAATTATGATCAATACATGAATTACACAGCTTTTGAGTCTTCTCTAAATAGCCTTATTTTTTAAAAATTAGTAGTTCCAGATCTGAATACAAATATCCTGTGGAAACAATGTAGCATTCGGTTCCAAGTTTCCAGGAGAAGGAGTTGTACACTTGAAAGGTTTATTTCATATTTCCAGGCAATCGTTTAGGTGGTCGAAGTCGGATGGCATAGTATTTGAAGATAGAGGATGGTTTCCAGTGTTAAAGGTAGAGTGTTAGCATTAAATCAAATCAGTTCCATATTTCTTGTCAAAAATCAGGGATTCAGTTTATAGATAAGATTTTATTCCAAAAAAGGCTTGCAACAGCTTGCTCATGAGACTGCTATAAAATTATCTTGATCGATATTTTAAAGGAGGGGGGAGAGAGGGATAGAATAGAGGCTAGCAGACTGTTTTTTCCCATTGAAAACCTGAGGGAATCCTTTCCTTTATATATTTCAACATCATAGATCTATGGAATCTCGTTTATTAGCTCCCATTGTGTTTATTATTCATTTTAATTGAGAAGAACCGATGCACTACATATTTCCTATTTCCTGTACATTAATGCATTAGTGTGCTTACTATGTTTATGTAAAGTTCATTCAGCTATCTAGCATCCATTTTCACAAAGAATTTATTTTTGTGGACATTCTTGTTGTGGATTATGTAAGTCTGATCTGATAGCTATGTAAGTCTGATCTGATAGTGAAGCTTGTGTTTTCCATATTGTTCTCTTTATTCTTCTACCTATGTTTTACCTATGATTGTCTAATAACTGGTTTGATTTCCTTTGATCAATGAAATATGTCAAAAGACTCTATGCCCAATGGTCTTGATCACCGATCTTGTATTTATTTCAGTCTTCTACTTAGTACTTTTCTTAACTCTATCCTTCCCATCTATAAAACTCAAAACAAATATAAACCATTGCAATAATTGAGGTGCCTTAGCTTGCCCCTTAGCAGTCAGGGACAACTTTAGGGATAACAGGGAACATGACCAACACTTACACATGATGATAGAGTTGCAACATTCAATTACGACACTTAGTAAAATATAAGTGTGACACTTAGGAATGTGGCAAATCGACACCTACATAAGTGATACATAAGTGTGACAATTAGTGGAATGAGATACATAAGTGCACCACTTAGTAGTGTGGAAATTTGGTGTCTAACACATATTCCAAAAGAAGATGAAAAAAATCACTTAGGGTTGGCATTCCAAGGAAACATTATAGCAAATAATGCTTACTTGATGCAAAAAAACCCGAAGAGAGATGGAAAAATCAAGTTTGGGAAGAATAATACACAATAGTAGAAGAAGTCTATTAAAAATTAGAGGATGACAAGAATTTTAAACCTTCCCATGGTGAATAAAGACTAGCATTGAGCCAAATCAATCTACAAATACCACCAGTGAGTAAGAATACACATAATCTTTGATTGAGAGTGAATAGCTCATATTTGTAACAATTACTAAACATGAATAGAATCCATTAAATTTTGTCTTTCCCATTTGGGTTTCTACAGTGAATTATCTAAATATGTATTGTGGTAATTGCTTGTGTAATTGTAGCGTTCTATCCATTTTCTTTGTTCTAGTGTGAGTTTGGATGTGTAAACCAAATTTTACAACCATACATACTCCCACTACATAATTTCTTGACCAATGGTTTAATTAATTGGCTAAGTAATAATACACCTACAACCATCCCTTCGACCTACTTAACACAACAACACTATTATGAATTTATGATTCATTGTTGAATTTCTTCCATCAATTGATAGTTTGATGAGATCACTGCTATGTGACATTGTTTGAATGTTGTGCATTTTCACTGTTAGCTATAGCTATCCCATTTAATTTGTGTAAACCCACATAAAACAAATGTTGCTACAACCCAAGCCAATTGGTGCATTTATTAATTTCCTATAGTGATACACATTATAAAAAATGAGTTTGTTTTTTTGTTAATGTGTTTTGATCACCCATAGCTCAATCCTTCCTTTATCTAATTTGTTGTATGAATTATCATTTTGTAAACCATTCTATAATCGTTTCCTATATTCTATGATATCCAAATAGCTCCTTTTGACTCTCATAATGCTAATATCAGTGTTACAAACATAAAAATGATAATGATAAATACAATAATTATAATAATAATTAATATCATTTAATTAAATCAAGAGGCACGTACCTCCTCACCTTGTGACCAGTCAATGCTATATAGAAACCATCATGAGGGTATTGTAATCATCATCTTTCATTATATTCAATTAAATATTAATAATCAGAAATATTCATTCCTTAGTGAATAAGAGTTTTTATGTTACAGTGGTATCAGAGCCGAACAAAGGTGTACCATAAATTACCTGTCTGGTGTTGCACTGTTGTATGATCCGTGAAATGATTCCATACGATCCATTGTATTTGTCTATACGATCTGTATCTGTTGTCATACGATTCGTTGTTGTTGTTGCTATACACTTTCGTTGCCATACGACCTGTTGTCACAATCGGTACCTGTCGTGACTATCCCTATCTGTTGCCACGGTCCATACCTATCCATCTACTCACCCTCCCACTCCCTCACAGACCCTGCCCCAACACACTCCGCAGACCCGTCCCATCCCTCCCCCCCACCTTCGACCTTTGACTACCCATAGCAACTTCTTGTAAAATCGTGACCAGTTCTTCCCTTATTAAATTATATTAATTATAATATATATCTTATGTTAATTTATTATATATGATATATATGATATCTATATATACATATATAAATATTAAATAAAATTAATATAAATATATATTAAAAATCAATATTTAAATTAAAATAATAATAATCATAATACAATAATAAAAAATCGCAAGGATGGTCAACAACGAAGAACTTAAGACCAAAGTGAACAAACGCAGAGATGACATCAACAATGTAAGGTACCGACTTAACAATGTGGAAAAAATGCAAAAAGACATGAATGGAAAAATCTATAAATTACTCGAGACTGAGAGCAAAATTAATCGGTTAATACAACAAGGCGAAAGATTATTGGCGCTCTCCGAAAATGATAAAACTGAAACAAAAAGAAGACTTGATGAACATAGTGAAAAAATGAACAATTAACAGAACGTGTCGAGGCCTCATTTATAGAACCCTTAGCTTATCGAAGACCACCACTAAGTCCAGAAATAAATTTAGAAAATCAAGGGAACCGGGAAATTCCAAAGGAATTTTTTTCGAGAAATATACACACACCCAAATTCCACGATAGAGATTACCAGAAATTTTAAAAGGAGTTACCAAAGTATGAAGGAAAGTACCATATAGGTTTTTTTTGGATAAACAAAATGGATGGAATTTTTGAATCAAACCCCTCGCTAGGTGATCGAGAGAAGGTAATGACAACCTCTAACAATCTAGAAGGAGAAGTTTATGATTGGTACCTTTGGTGGTCCAGGAAATGTGATGCCCGTTCCTTCCACTGGAAGAATTTTACAACATACCTAATTAAAATATTTCATGATGAAAATGATGATGACCTGTATAACAAGTTTGTACATCTCAAACATAAGGGAAACGTAAACAATTATACACACGAATGGGAGGTTCTAGCCACAAGGCAATGCGGATTCACGGATGAGAAACTCATCAGAATGTACATATGTGGACTAAAAGATTACATTCGTAGTGAAATTAAACTATGGAATCCTAAAACAATTGAGGATGCAAGACACACAACAAGTCTAACAGAACAAAAAACAAGTTCAATAAACCAACATTCACAAGTCCAGAAAGGCTAAATAAATATCCAAAAGATTGAATGAAGAAATACAATACAAACAAACCTAAAAAACATTTACCACCTCATTTGAGGGAAGGTCAAGCCAGTCATCAAGACACAAATAAAAAATGGGAAAGAAAATGTTGATATTGTGGAGACAAATGGTTGCCTAGGCACAAATGCAACAATAAAAAATTATATTCTTGTAAAGCAGAGAAAGAATAAAGCACATTTGACAATGATTCAAATAACGAAAGTGAAGAGGAAGGTGAGCCCCCAATAGAAAAAAATGATGAGGCCATGACCAAGATATCCTTGGTTGTGTTGTCACAAGAGTTGACTCTAGAATGTAATAGAGCCAGTCCTTAACACATTTTGAAGAAAATAATAATTATTGATTTATCAGTTTTTCGGAAGGCTTCTAGAACTAGGTATGAACAAGTCTTTCAAGCATTACAAATCATAAAAAAAAGGCATGACCTCGTCTACTAAATCCTTTAGATCATAAGCATGGATAGAAGGAGTGAGATAAACAAAATTGAAACACAAAGTCAGGTATCTAACAAGGATAAATCTGGCCTTCCCTTCAGTAGAAGAAATGACAATGATTTCTAATATGTGGACATAGGTCTTGTCTCACTCATAGCAAGACAAAGGAAAAACTATCACCAGATAAAACTTGTAATTTAGGAAAAACAATTAAGATGCAGGTCTTGTTTTACTCAGAACAAAGAAGAGGAAAAACTGCACTTAAAGGAATGCTTCTACTTAGCCACAACAAAAGTCTCACTGAATTGTAGCCATTACAAGATGAATAAATGAATGAATGAACATAAGGAAAAACATGAATGTGAACGATGGAAACAACAACAAAGGAAAAATACATGATTTGACATAATGAGGTCTAGAATCTCTATGGTTTTGTCCTGTATTATTGAAAATACTTCATTACAATCCCAGGCCATAAATCTCTTGGGTTGTCCCCCCCTTTTTTTTACATTCAACCATTTCACATATATATAAAAATTCTCTAAGAGCCAATCTCTAATAAATTATTTACAAATCTAGAAAAATGAAAAATCTTTGCCACAAGATTTGGGACAGGATGCAAAGTGTCTCGAGTAGTTGGAGTTGTTTTGTGGATTTGCTGGTAGATTTGTTATGCTTCTAGGTGTTCAACAAAATCTCGATGCCTCAAAATCCTTCTTGACTGCTATTTTTTCTCGAAATATGGCAATTGCTTGACTGATCATTAGAGGAGACTTCAAATGATCACATTTTACTGAAGGCTATACCACTTGTAACCTGCCTGGAAACAATGGTTGGGCTCGTATTTTGATTTTTTTATTGCAATGGTTGAACCCTTTTTGCATCGATATTATATATGATATTGACCATTTTAAAGGATTTTTCAAAGGATTGTGTATCGATTCATCATGGATTTATATCGGGTATGTGTAATCGGTGTTTTACAATGATTTTGGGCTAAATTCAGTTTATATTTATATTTATAAGGATTTAATGCATAATATGTGTGTAACAGAGCAAATTCATAGTCCGATCCTCCATTCGGTACCTCGTCTGACACTTCATCCAACACCCCATCCGACACTCCATCTGACACGCGATCCAGCACTTGGAGCGCAGAGGAGTTGGCGGTTGGTGCATTGGCGGCATGTGGTGGACGAATCAACGATCTGGGTTTTCTACCCCCTCATGGCCTCCAGCTACAAAGCTCATGACATCTCAGATTGGGCGGTTATGTTAATCGTTGAGTGGCTCACGAATTTTCTAGAAGCCAAAGTTGTTAGAGCGCATTTAATGGAATTGTCATTTTTAGAGGAGGTCTACCCTTCCAGTGGGTGACCTCACGAACTGTAATTCACCTATAAATACCACTAGCAGTGGCAAGACCAGATACAAAAATTTTAAGAAGAGTTTCATTGTGTAATTCAGACATTCTCTGCAACATTTGTTCCAACTTTCATTTTTTTCATTAATGATATAATTGCATTGAGTTAAGCCTGCGTTTTGTTGTTGGAGAATAGCCACGACCTGCTGGGGGGCCCACCAGTGGTATGGGTGGACTGTACATCAATATATATCATGTGTTTATCTTATTTCATAGTTAGAATTTATACTTGTTTTTGTGTTGTATGTATTTTTCAGTTTCAATTACTATATATGTCAATTATAATTTGATTATCTAATTTGTCTTTGTTTAATTGCAGATTGCTTGTAGGAGTTGGTTAATTATCATGTTGTGTCTCTTCTTTCTTAGCTATGAATCGTCCTGTAGGATACTAATTTAGATAGTGTATCGAAGTCTTAATTAGTTACTCTGGTTTTGACAACTAAAATAGAGAATTAGCTTACACAGGGTATTAGTGTAAGAAGATCTTTAATTTAAGGTTGTTTGCAAGCTGTGATGGATTAATTGTTTCAAGTTTTGATAGTTGTAATAAAGATAAATTCATAGATCTATTTTGTTTATTAATTTTTCCGTAATATGATAGGATAGAAATAGATTTTGGGATTATGGTTTCTAAAAGCATTTTAGTTTTGAAATATGATTTTTAATTATAGGACTAGTTCAGTTTAGATCATAAAATCTTAGTTAGATAGATATCTTACTTCTTGTTGCTTACTTAAAAAATTGAATAGATTAACTAGCTTTAAGATAGATTGCTATTTGCTTATTTAGAAATAGTTCATCAATTCCTTGTTTGAAGTTGCTTAGGGTAAATAGTTCATAATTCTAGAATTGTTTAAAGCTCTTCATTATTTGAGTTTATTGGCATTAGATTAGGCGAGGCTTAGCTAGATTAGAGATCTAGACCTGCACATACAGTGCTGGCACCTCGAAGTTTACGAGCCTTGGGTTGACAATTTAATGTCGAAATAGATAACATATATTTCACTCGACATTTTTGGCATCATTGTCGGGGAGGTGCTAAAGGGATTAGATCTTAGGTAGGTAGGTTTCCTTTAATTACACAACAAGGGGGAGGATAAACTTTAAGACAAGAGGTAAGAACCCGCACATCCATTTTAATGGGTTGCTCCAAAGCCTTGTTGTTCCCTTTCCGCAAGAGTGTTTACTTTTTCTGCAAGTTTGCTTACTTTTCTTAGTTTGTTTACTTTTCTCAATTTGTTTACTTTCCTGCAATTTACTTTCCCGCAAGCGTGCTTTCTTTCCTGCACAGTGTGCTTACTTTTCCGCAATTTACTTTCCCGCAAGTGTGCTTACTATTCCGCAAGTTTGGGATAACTCTCTCAAATCCTAGCAGCAACTGAGATCTCTTATTTTTAAGAAGAGCACATCTTGAAAATAGTCAAGAACTTGTCTACCTCTCTGGAAATATTAGAAGAATCAAGGTCCTATGAGCTACAAAATTATTTTCCTTGCCAAACTGTGAAGGAAGATGAAAAATTATGGACTACATCCGGTGAAGAGAAATCACTAAGACTTGAGATTGAGGAGTTCTCAACATCCATCTCAATAGATCATTTATGTACTTCAGAGATTAATAATCCAGAAGAAGAGGATTTGCATACCATGATGAAGGAGAGCATAGAAATTATTGTTGATGAACATCAATATTACATTGAAATTTGGTTTCAAGAGGTCATCGAGCCACAATACCATTCTCTTCTTCAACACCCTCTGATGCCAAAACAAGTAAGTTGGTTGGTTCTTCATATCCAGGTAATCATTGCGGTAACTTTTTCATATGCATATATGGGTATGTTTCTTATCTTGCTTCGAACATGGTTACATTAGAAAATTCTTTACACTTGAATAACGATTTTTCTTTCTTTTTAGGTAGGGTAGGATAGTAAATAAAAACTACATGTTGTTAGTTTATATTAAAGTCTAATGCAACCTCATTTTACATTTTTTTTTTAATAAAATAACTATGAGATACATTTTCATGGGACTTGATCTCATTGATCTCATCAGTTTTTGATATTTTAGAGTGTGGTTTTTGATAGACAATTCTAGAGATTTATGTAGGTATTTATTTCACCACGAGTAGACAATTTCAAGGAGACAAAAAGGGAAGTAGTTTCCTTAAAAAATGTTGCTATATTTGAACCTTGTTGTCTGCTAAGCATCAATTGAATAATGACTTGTTGTAATTAGCCATATTTTTGCAAAGATTTCTATCTTCTTTTTCTCAAGGCATCTTTAATGACGGTTTCTCTTAAACTCCACCACTAGAGGATATAAGGAAGTGATACCTTGACTATCAAACTTAGAGGTTACTCGTACAATTTTCCCAAGAACCCTGAGTAAGTGAGTAAAGTATCTTTATTAAAGAGTAACAAGGAGGTCTGATTAGCGGTTAGCCATGGAAACATCACAATAACTTAAAAAAAGAAGAAAGTGAGTTGAGCCTGAAGATACATTTTTGTTCGTTCCCAATGGTACCATCCACTACACACTAAAATTGCTTGATTATACCATATCTTTAGATAGGCTACGTCCTCTTAAGTACCCATTACATCAGGAAAATGTATAAAAGAATACATAAAGGAGAGTCATCCTCTAACATAAATACCATCCCAATCTAAAAAAAGAAAGATAAAAGTTTTTTTTTTCAGAGTTGTCTCCCCATCTTCTTGCACAAAGAAATCTTTGTATTAAAATCTTAAAAGATGGTGGAAAAATCTTTGAGGGTGTAAGAGGCTAACCTGCTGGGATACTGAACAGGTCTCCTGGAAGTGGGTACCGGCTTGTGGTATGACTAGGTAAACCCGTCAGAGTACTGAACATGCTTGCTGGCAACGGAGCATTCTACCTAGCGAGGATGATAATCTGAAGAAAAAAAATAACAAATAAAATTCCTAAATCTTAAACTTGTCCTGATGTATGGCATTACTTGTAGACAAAATTGACAATAAGTATTCATGGTTAAGCTAAGGTCAATGAACTCCATAAATATGCCATTGGGAACTAACTTTAAGACTATGTTAAGACTCTCTCGCCTACCTCTTCTTAACTATATGCAGGATATTCTATCCTATAGGTGGGGCCATATTCTAATCGGCTCATCAGACTGATATGTGAAATTTATATCTACACTTAACGAGTTGTAAATCTTAGGCTATTGGGAGAAATGACTGGTTCCCTATATTTTTTATTGTGAGGTGTCACAATAATTAGGAGTGGGTGAGGGGTTTCATGAGATGAAAAATAATAAATAATTCCTATATATAATCCATGAGAAGAGGAAGTAGAATCTTTGTAAAAATTATGTTATATTGTTTTCACGATATTTTGAGCTATTATATCAACAATTATTTTTATTGAAATGCTAAATTATATACCACTCACATCATTGTGTGTTATAAGTCTGTTGTAAATTTCTTCGAAAGACCGCTTAACTAGTTATTTGTGTCAATTAAAGACTGTTAAAATATTCACTACAGATTTGTGTTACACACCTACCGACAGAGGTAACCACAAACCAATCTTTTGATCTGGTAGCTAGCCCTACCAAATCAGAGAGGGCTCTCTCTATTATCACAATCAATAAGGTGACTGGAGAAGGAAAACTATATTAGGCCAGGTATTTAGCTCATTCGGGTTTTGATTTGGAGTTTGTTGGATGAGATTCTAGGTCTAGGGAGCTAGGTCAGGGTTTCCAAAAGATAAGTTGCAAAGATAGAATGGGGCAAGGTAGATATACTCAGTAGCATTTAGGATGTGTCATTGTGTATAGGGTAGATGAGGTGAGTTTAAAAATGGGCATGAGATAATGAATCCATTAATCAGAATAAGGTGTAACATAACATGACAGTTTCATTCAAAACAGAGAAAATAAATTTGAATTCTGCTTATAATGTTATGAAACAATCATAGGAAAGCATGGAAATGGCAACAAATTGTAGCAGAAGAGCAACAACTTTGGAGGATGATTTCGAGGCCTTCCTCGATGAGTTTTTTAATTAAAAAGTTATGAATGGAAATATGGAGATGTCCTCTACACCATGGAGTCACTAATCCAAGAAAAAACCTACATCTAATCGCTTCAAAATTGATTTGAAAACAAATTGTCCAAAAGCGCAGCAACTATGACAGAAGCGCAACAAAAACAATAGGGATCAAAGATGGAGTGATAAGGGTTTAACCATAACACATTTTACAAAACTGGGAGAGGTTTTTGTGGATAAGGTTGTTTTTAAGACAAACTTCTCTCAGTTTTTTTAAATGCATTCTCATGTTCTTGGAATATGTGCCACAAAAGAATGACTAAAATAGAAAATTAAATTGGAGAATTTGATTTTATGAAATAGGCCTCCAAGAAAGTTGAATATATCCCACTATATGATACCTGTGTAAATACAGAAGGAGGTTATTATTATTTTTTATTTCCTTATAAAAATCCTCCTTTGGTTTTCCAAAATTCATCTTTATTTGGTCAAAAACTTCTTTTGAAAATGATGACCAAAAAGAGGGAATTAAATTGGAGAATTTGATTTTATGAAATATGCCTCCAAGAAAGTTGAATATCTCCCACTATATGATACCTGTGTAAAAAATGAAAGAGGTTATTATGGTTTGGTATGTCCTTAGAAAAACCCTCCTTTGGTTTTCCAAAATTCATTTTTATTTGGTCAAAAGCCTCTTTTGAAAACGATGACCAAAACCAGATTCAAAAGCGCATCGTGGTCTTGTAGAACACTTTTTGAGTGACTTTTCTTGATCCATTTTCTGATATAGTAGTGCCTAGACATATGCCTCTAAATATTGATGTCCTTGTTGGCCTTTTCTAGGAGCATCTCCAGGTGTTCATTGACTCTGCCAAGACAATACTCTATGTCCTTTTAAATTTTGCTGCAATAGTGCCTTTAATGTCTTGTTGACATAGTGGAGGAGATGGCTCAAGACTCACTTGACAATAGAAAGGCATGTCAAATTTTATTTGAAAATATAAAAATTTGACCTAGGACCCCAAAAATAACCTTTAAATATAGCCAGGTGCAAAATAATCTGTTGCCACAAGCTCCATCAAGAAAGGACATATGCTCCCGTGAATTAAAAGGTGGGGTATTTTTTTGACTTGTTTCTTGCAGACATGTTGTCTATTTGATCCCATAAGACATCAACAATTGTATATATAACACTTTTCATATTGACAGATGGAAGGTATCCATTATGACAACTACTCCACCATCAGTCAAAGTTGAGGAAGCAAAGTCTTCAAGCAGTTTATTTTTGATCCAAATCCATACATGAGAAGTCCAACGCCACACCTCAACTGGAAAATCCACTTGGAATAAAATGATTTATACCTCTCCATTAGAGCTTCTTGTTCATTCACATGTTTCATAACTAGTTCCAGAAGCACATACCTCAATTCTTGTTCATCAACCAAATCAATCTCTGATATTTTCTTCCCATACTTCTTTCCAAGTCCAAATAGCAAAATAGCAAAAGCGCCATTGTGGCCTGAATGGGCTACTGCAGGAGAACGCCTTGAATTACAGTGGGAAGGAACACCAGATTATGGATATCCTTCTCCTTGCGGGAATGCATGCAACAATGATCCAACCGTGGTAACATATGATAAGCTCCCGCATATATCTAGTACACAACAATCGGCGTCAACGCCCCCATTGTCTCATCGCTCACATATTCCTTGCGATCCTCTTGCAGAGGAAGTGGATCTCCCTGTGTTCTCTACTTTGACAGTTGGCATTTTCCATTCATTGGTGATGATGAATATCCATTCGACACCTGCAAAATTTGATAGCTATCATAAGGGCTTTAACACTATGTTTTATTTATTTTCATATGTGAGTTATCCCACATTGCTCCAGGTGTAATTTCAGGTGTTTTTATATCCCAGGTCTCCCATTGTCATTTTATGTGTAGTGTACCTCTTTTGGGCCTCTCTCGTGAGCTCATCCTCTATGTGACTTCATGTCTAGCGCTTGGGTGCTCGGTCTCCGCTGACTTGTGTTGTGTTGTGACTTTGGTTGGATAGCTTGGAGATTGGATATAAAAAATTATTTGGTGCATAGGTTTGGCTAAATAAACATTTTTTCTCTTTTTACCAAACTTTAAAATAATAAAATATTAATTTAAAATTATATTATATAAAATAATTTTAAATTAATATAATTTACATATAAAGAATTGAAGTTTGGTTTTATAGCTTGATACTTTTAGACCTATTTTGAAAATCAAGGAATTGCAAACTAACACAGATAGGAGATCTTGGAAAACTTTAAAGTTTTGAAATTTTGGCAAATTGTGACGCAAGGATTTGAGATTTTGACAATAGAGAATCTTGGCAAAAATGGTGAAAGGTTTAGAGTTTTATTGCGGTTAAGAATTTTACGCCAGGTAACACAGATTTAAAGCTAGTGCAACTTGACAAAAAAAATTGGCGAGGGACACAGTTTAAAAAATTCAATATTTGTTCTAACATAGGCTCCATCTAGGGATGGTGCTTTCTTACAAACCACCAAGAAAAATAGACCCCATGCCTTCATCCATTGGGTGATGGAGACAACCTTGTCAAACTCTGAACCCTATCATTTTACCTGTGCCTGTTTTGAAACCAAAACTGCTTATTCTCTACAATTGAAAAGGTTTTGCACAAGTTCCTCCATTGGGCTATGGAGTCATCATGACTAGAAACTGAATCATACTGGATGCCAAACTGAGAACCGAACTATGAAGTTGAAATAAAACATTGAACTAGAATGATGAAATGAAATGTTGATTTGGACAACTTATTTATATACATTGGCCCTACACTAATCAGGCGAAATTCCATTGATAAAGTAATATGGAATTTCCAATGGATCCATGCAAATAGTGGATTTCTTAACATACCTTGCTTGTTGTTGGATGAAGGAATGAAATAATAATAATTTTTTTGCAGCAAAGAATGAATAGATAGCTTTTGCTTACTACTGACTTTTGGTTGCACACAAAACACTGCAACATTTTGGACCTCTTGAAGAAAATACTCCAACCAAACATCCACTAGATCATGAAAAGATAAAGAATTTTCAAAATCAACCGATACCTCTTGCTATTGACCAAGATGCATGAAATTCCTCTACACGCTTTCTTCTTCGAGATTGATGTTGTTGACCACTTTTCATTTAATTTTTGAAGTAGATCTTGATTTGAGAATGTCACATTGAAACTCATTGGTTTCTTGTGTTTGTTGTTCAACAGTTGATAAACAAGAAAATGAGATCAACTGGTCCAGTAACTCTTCCTTATCTCCTTCACCCACTATACAAGAATCTTATTCATAGATGTCATACACAAGCTGATTGTTTTCATGATGTTTTTGATTGGTTTCCTTTGAACAAAAGATTCTTGTTGCTCATCAACTCCAAGACCACTTTCATCATATTCATCAAATATTGGGGGAAAATTGTTCTAAGTTTCCATGCATGCTGGGAAAGAAATCTGCTCTTCTTCATCTAAGTACTCATCAAATATTGGTTGATATTCATTTAGAGTAGCACATACATCTGAGACGTTTTAAAACGTATCTTCAAAAGAATCGAAATTAGAAGAAGCTTCACGATCCAGCAAACTTTCAGATGCATTCATTACAAAACTTTCCATAGGTATTTCTCCATTTCCGCTTGCAATAATATCTTCTTTTTCTTTATTGATTCCAAATTTGATCTTCATTAACAATTAGAACATAAGCTACATATGAGACACTGTCCAATGCATGTACAATATTCCCATCCTCAGTATCATTACAATCCTCTTGAAGCTTTTCCTGGAATGGCTTTTGAGTAACATACAGTTCATTATATTTCAGGGCAACTAATTGATTATAAGATTGATAAGGTTCTTCTTTCCAAAAATTCACATAGAAAGAGGACCCTGATCAGAGCCAACAAATGGTGATTGTATGTGGTTTTCAATAATTTGTTTATCTTCACAAGGATCTATATCAACACTTTCATCATCATGTTGTTCAATCAAATTATCTTCAACATTATTAAAATTACCAAAATCATCCTAAAAGTCATCTTCTTGAAAAGAAGAACTAAAGATAGAATCATGTATGATTGAACTTGAATCTAGCTCTTCATTAGAAAATGAATTTTCATCTTTATTGTTGCAATAAACTTGGTCTTGATATACTTGAAAAAAATCTGACATTTTTTCTCCTTCTTCATAAAAATTTGCTTGATCTTCTTGAAGGAAATCTTCTCGTTCTGAAAATTTTTCTTGTTCTATGAATTCTTTATTGCAACAATCTTCAAAAAGGAGTTTCGTTGAATAGATTCTCTTGTAATGTTGATGAAAAGATGTGTGAAATTATTTCAATGAGGAAATAATGGAAGGGGATAGAGATTTGTACCAGAGTCAAGTGTCTCCTCCCAATGAAAACATAAATAACTTCATGATATATATCCAATTTATCCATAAGCTTATGGAACTTAAACAAGTGTTCAGCAGGATTGTTGTCTTTCCTTTCATTAAAATTTAAAAGATAATCTCCCCATTCTTTAATATCAGGGACAACATTCGGAAAAACCAAAAACATTTGTAAAATACAAAGGAGAAAACCTCGCAGTAATCCGAGCAGTGAAAGAACTTGACATCTTGGAACCAGTGGAGTCCCCAATGAATCATGTGGAGTCTTCGAACCAAGGAGTCGCTAGGTGAATGATCACAGCCAATTGAATGCCTATCCCTTGTTCACCATCAAGAAATATATCTAATCTTTTTTTGTACCCCAGGGAAGATAGAGACCTTCGAAACTGTCCCCAACAACGATGCCAAAAAATGGTGTCGCAAGAGTTGACTCTAGGTTGTAATAGAGCCAAGCCTTAGCACATTTTGAAGAAAATAATAATTGTTGATTGATCAGTTTTCCAAAGGCTTCTATAACTAGGTCTAAACGAGCCTTTCAATCATTACAAATCAGAAACAAAAAGGCATGACCTCGTCTTATAAATCCTTTAGACCATAAGCATGGATACAAGGAGTGAGATAAACAAAACTAAAACACAAA
>SNQJ01S0054264.1:49667-64864 GCA_010110895.2 Picea sitchensis | reverse complement strand
GTGGATGAAATGTTGTGCTCTTTTTCAATTTGGTGTCCATGAGTGCCCATAAGATTGACTAAAATTTCCCAATAAATCGAGAATCTTGATAAGAAATAATGGATTTGGGGAACCCAAAATGTACCCATACAAGTTGAAAGAACATTTGTGTCGTTTGTTCAATTGTAACCTGCTTCTTACAAGGCATCAAAATACACATTTTGCTGAAATGGTCAACCACAACATAAAGATAATCATGATTCTTTTTAGACATAGGTAATCCTCCTACAAAGTCCATGGAAATGCTTTCCCAAGGACGAGAAGGAATCGTAAGTAGAGTATAGAATCCTAGATTTTTCTTTCTAGGCTTACTTGTAGCACATAAAGAACATCCTCTTACATATCTTGAAACAATTTCATTCATTTTAGGCCAATAACAATACATTTGCAAATTAGCCACTGTCTTGCCTACACCAAAGTGGCCAACAATAAGAGAAGAATGTGATTCCCTTATGATGTTGATTCTTTCACCCTGTGGAATACATAGCTTTCCAAGATGATACAAAATATTATCATGCACATGGTATTCCAATTCCTCAACTTGGTTAGAATGAGACAAAGTTGCATAAACCTCTTTAAAATCAACATCTAAAGCATATTGTTCAACATAACTCTCATGCATGGTAGAATTATTCTTAAGAATAAATGAAGCACTAACAATAGTTCTAGAAAGCATATCAACAAATTTGTTATAAATGTTTTTCTTATACCTGATAACCAAGTGGAATTGTTGTAAGAAACCCATCCATCTAAAGTTTCTTTCTTCTTGTAGCTTTGTTTGTGATTGTAAGTATTTCAATAGTTGATGGTCTATGTGAATAATAGTTTATTTTCCCAACAAATAATGTTTCCATTTTTTCACACTTTCCACCAATGCATACAACTCCTTATCATATGTAGGATAATTAATCACAAAACCATTGAAAGTTTCGGAATGAAAACAAATGGGCTTACCATGTTGCAACAATACTGCTCCCATGGCATAATTACTTGCATATGTTTGTATCTCAAATGGTTGTCTCAAATCAAGAAGTGCAAGAACTAGAGTTGAACTAATCTTCTCCTTCCATGCATTTAAATCTTTTTGTTGCTTGCCTCCCCATTGGAAAACTTGCTTGATGCTTGTTACTACATGTAATGGAGCTGCAATTGAAGAGAAGTTAGCAATAAACTTTCTCCAATATTGGGTTTCTCCCAAAAAGCTTCTTACCTCTGTCACATTGTTGGGATTAGGCCAATCCAAAATGACTTTGACCTTTGAAGGATCTATTTTCAATTCTCCTCCTCCAACAATATGTCCCAAGTAAACAAGTGAGGTCTTTCCAAACTCAAATTTAGACATCTTTAAAAAAAAAAATCTTTCTTCAAGACATATAAAACTTATTTTACATGCCTAACATGCTCTTCACGATATTTTCTAAATATCAAGATGTCATCCAAGTATACAATCACACAATCATCAAGAAAAGGCCTTAAAACATCATTCATAACTCTCATGAATGTAGCATGAGCATTACAAAGCCCAAATGGCATAACCATCCATTCAAACAAACCTTGCTTTGTTTTGAAAGTTGTCTTCCATGTGTCTCCTTCAGCAATCCTAATCTGATTATATCCACTTCTCAAATCCAACTTAGTAAAATACTTAGCATCCTTCAATTGATCAAGAAAATCATCAATTCTAGGAAGAGGATAATGATTATTTACCGTAATCTTGTTCAAGGATCTTAAATCTACACACATGCGCCATGTACCATCTTTCTTTGGTACTAAAACAATTGGTTACCCGCATGGCGATGTGTTTGGCATGATAACCCCTTTGTCAAGTAACTCTTGGATTTGTTTTTTTAATTTCAACATTCTCCATGACTGACATCCTGTACATACCAATGTTTGGAAGAGTACAATCTTGTTGCAATTGAATCTCATGTTGGATACCTCTTTTAGGAAGCAATCCTTTCGGTTCCTGAAACATCTCATCATATTGGTTAACAACCTCATATAAATCAGATTTTAACTTTGCATCACAACCTTGGAAATATTATTTTTCAACATTGTCTTTGGTTTTAATCATCAAGAGTACAAAGTTTTTACTAGCATTGACTAATCTCTTCATTTGTCTAGCATTTACAAGTGACAAATTCAACTTCTTTGTGTGTGCTCTAACAATGTACTGAACTCCATTTTTAAACAAATGATATTTGTTCTCATGACAATGAAAGATGCCCCTCCTATCATATAAATGTGGGCTTCCCAACACAATACCACAATTATCCAATGAAATAACATCAAGATCTACCTCATCTATAAAGTTTGCAGTTATGGAAAATCTAAGTTTACATCTTCTTGTCACATGCAATTTGGAATTGTCACATATCCAACTTAGAGGATATGGTCTAGGATAAGGAGTAGTTTCCAAATGCAATTTCTTAACTGTGTCTTAAAAAATGAGGTTTTCTTGAGATCCAATATCAAATAGAGTATCTATCTTGGTATGCTTTGAAATAACCCTTATGTGGAAAATCTATATTCTTTCTTTTTCATGTTGAGTTTCATTGAGGCTACTACTTGAAGAACTACTACTGACAATAGAGTCCTTACCTTGAAAACCCATGGCTGCGATTTTTGTTTCATCTCGGCCTGAATCAGATCCTAAATCATGTTGTGTAGTTGCAACAGTCTTTGGTTTCCCTTTGTTGTTGAAATTTTTGGGTTTCATTTCAGGATGAAGTTTCCAACAATGGTCTTCATCATGACCATCTTTTGAACAATGTTTACATGTGAGTTTTTCTCCCTCTTTCTTGACTGAAGCATTCTTCCTTCCATTTCCTTTGAATTTCCTCTTTACCTTGTCTCCATTAACAAATGGCTTCTTGCTTCCCTCTTGAGGAGTATTCTTCCTTCTTGCTTCCAAATGATTTTCCTGTACACCAACTTCATCTAGATTTGTAGTGTTAAACATGAGAATTGTGTGTCTCAAATAGCTATGCAATCCTCCAATGTATTTGAGTAAATTTTCTTGAGAAGATAAATCTATACCCAATATAAAATCTCTTCTTCTAAATTCTTGAGTGTATCTTTGCACACATTTCCCTTTAGCTTGTCTATATTTTTTCCAATCCATAATAGCTTTTTGCATGTATGCTAATGGATAAAATTTCCTTTGAATTGCAACAATAAAATCATTCCAAGAGGATAAAACTTTACCATGCTTTTTCATGTCCTCTTGAGTTTTGGATTCCCATCAAATGAGTGCTACACTTTCCAATCTAAGAGAAGCCAACTAAATTTTAGTTTCATCATCTTTGATTCTTTGTATCCTACAATACACTTCAATAAGACAAATCTAGTTATCCAATTTCTTAGAATTTACCTCTCCATTGTACATAGGCAATTCAAACTTAATATCAAGCTTAAGCAAAGGAGTTTGTGGAGGAATTTTACCATGTTCTTTTGGATAATTTGGAGGTGGTTGTGAAATGGTAGAAGAAGTGGAAGATGGAGGTGAAGGAGGTGGAGTATCACCATTCCCTCCATTTCCTTTTGAATTTTTATCACCACTATCTTCATTACCTCTTGGAGGATTTGAGCTTTCACCTTGCAACCTTGCATTCCTTTATTCAAATAAAACTTTTACCATTTTTTTCATATCATACAAATCTTTTGTGAAAGCTTCATCTTCTGAAGTAGGGATTTCATGACTCTCCTCATGAGCCATAATTGGTGAATGCCTCCTTGAAGCTTGAGGTGAATGTATAGTTTTTCTTATTGAAAGTTGAGAACTTGGCTCTACAAGTTGACCTTCCCCTCTTGTGAGCTTAAACCTTGAAGGCATTAGAAAACAAAACACTTGAAAACAATCAAACCTTCAAAAACCTTTGCTTTGATACCAACTTTATCTGAAAATGAAAAAGGTTTGTGTATCCAAATTTTCAAGTAAAATAGTTATGTGACTTAGGCAATATGATCAAGTTTGCAAGAACACAAACTTAATGAGTTTTTACTTAACAAGAACAACATAAACAATCATAAACAACCATCAAAAGCAAGCACATAACACAACAAAATGATAAAGGAGTTCACCCCTCTCTTGGGATACATCTCCTGGTCCAACTTCCAATGGATCATTTTCATTATATGCTCAAAGTGTCAAAATTAGTGCTTTACAATGCTCATAATGAAAAATGGATGGCTTCAATAGATCCATAATTTCCAAAAACCCCTAGTTGGGCTCTTACTGCACCTAGTTTGGCCAAAAATTGAGAAACATACACTCCCTAGAAGTTTTTCCCAATAACTTTTTGTACCTGCTCGCCAAAACACAACTCTTTCCAACTGAACCTGACCTTTGTGTCTTTTTCGTGCCAAAAACCCAGAACATGTGCCATTCTAGATTCTCGGTAGAAATGTAGCATCGTTAGAGTGTTAGCGCCTAACTCATCAGAGGTTGTGGTCACATTGACCCATGTGGCCTGGCACCGACCTAAAATTTTGCGCACCTGTTGGATTGTCTATTGGAACCCCACGCCAAAGGTCATATGGAAATGGTGTAAGGTTTTCATGATCAATGGATGGCGCTAAGCCCCAACCCTTTTCCTCCCAGAATGAAACATAAAGCAAGTTTAAATAAATGTTTTGAACATTAGGTGTTAAGAACTAACATAGGTGGGATCATAGCTTGGCCTTTTCCAAGACTTTGCCCATGCCCAAAGGTCGTGGGTTCGACCCTGACAAAACCCATACCAAACTTTTAAATAATCAACCAATTACAGGGTGCCATGTGGTGGCCCCTGGCTAGGCCATGTGGCGCCCTTCCATTCTCCATGTACACTGACACGTGTCAACACAAGATTGGTCCACAAAACACCACTTTCCAACTCAGATTCCAAATCACCTACCACGTCACCTATCCACGTCAGCCTGTACGGTTGTACGGTCAGCTGCCACGTGGCTTGTACAGAGTGTACGAATTGCATAGTCAACATTTTGTTTGTTTGAAAAAGTGGACATAACACGATATCTCAGCCATACTGACTCCGTTTGAGCCCGTTCAAGTTGTGTTGGGATCCTTAGGATGTGATCTAGGAAATAGATCCTTTTTCGAGTAATTTCGATCAATTTGAGTTTGAGCATTTTTTTGATCCCGTGGATCATGAAGAGTATCAAACCTTTGTTCTTATGACATTCAAATATAGTTCAGTAGAATTCCGGTAGTGCACAAAAGGTATTATATAGGAGGAGCATTGGAGGAAGCTTTCTCACCATCACATGATTGTAAGTGTTGTCCATTGTCTCTCATGAATATGATCTTGGCCTATTCCCATACTTATGTCTCATTTGATTTATGCATGCATGTTTATGGTTGTTTCATTTAGTTAGATTTTCTTTCATCTAAATTTATTCAAGTAGTATCAGAGGAATACCATTATGTCTAAGTGTGGGGAGATCATGTTCGATCTAGTACTAGATCCAACATTGGAGCAACAAGGAGAAGCAAGGATAACCTTCGAAAAAGGTTCCCTCTTATCTCCTTTTCCCTCTTCTCATTTTCATGTGTGAATAGACAGGAACAAGGGATGTTAGTGTCCTCTTTCTCTATTCTATATTAGCCGAAGAAAACTTGGATAAGGGGAGCTTAACTTGTCCACAGGGTAATATTTCTCACTATAATATGGCCTTTAGATCATTGACTTCCAACTTTTCCAATATTTATTTTTTACAAATTTTGGGAGAGGGTTATTTTAGATCAACTTTTATTCTCAAGATGACCTAGTGAAATTTATATTATAAATTTTGTTTTAATTTTACCACCTTAGTTGAATAAAAAAAGAGAAAATACCATATCTTGGGCAAGTAGAAGTTGATTCACACAAAAAAAGAAGGTGTTCCTAGCTTGAAATAATGCTCTAAATGTGACAAAGTAGTTCTCTTAGCCTAGAAATTCATAGAAAATTCAAAACCTAGAAGTCCTATGTTGCATGCAATGACACAGGATCAAGGTATCGATCAACAATAAGAGTAAATATACGTAGGATCTTTGATACCATGCTTGAAAAGATAGGGTATATCCACATAGATTGAATACTATAAGACAAATGYTCACATAGACCGATCAAAGTTTAATACACCAATATTTTAGATGGTTAAACAATCAATCAAGGAAACAATCCATGGCCCTAGCTAATGCAACCACTTGAGGAAATTAATTAATGAAAAAACAAACAATAAATTACATGAACATTTATCACAATTAATCTTTAAAATATTACCCTCGATTCTCTTTAAGTAGAGATACTAGACCAATTGTGTTAAGTCACAGATAAAGTGTCATTAATATTGAATAGATGTTTAAACCATTGAATCACTCATGTGTAGGACATAATTGTGATCACTTAATTAGTAAAGTACAAAAGAACACTAGATAAACATAGTAAAAACACACATTTACTTAATATTACATCAAACTCTAATGAACTCTTAACTTTGAAATATCCTAATAGACCACATCATCACCACCCATTTGTGTTTCCAAGAAAACGTTTCCCATAGTGAGATTAATACTATGTCACTTCATTGAACAATTTATGGTACCTACATATACAATCATTATTTGAAAATATGATGTTGGATATGGAAAAAAAAATGAAAAGTTTTCCTAATTTGTGGATAATGAAGTTGTGGTTACTACCACATTCAATCAATGCTATTGCATTTTGTTTTTGATATAGACCTCGTACTGTTTCACACCAAAGAATGAAAAAATATAGTGGGAATAGTCTTCTCTAGTTCTAGATATTAATATGGTTCCAACTCTTTTTCTTCTTCCTCTTTCTAATATAAGTAAAATCATTTCTTCTCACCACACATAGGCCCCTTACTATACTTATTTTCACAATTGAAACATGGATGCTTTGATATTTTTTTATCCATTTGATAAGGTGTCAAGCTTATAGGTTGAGTGATGTTGTGGGTGGGAACATTGTGATCTCTGTAGGTGTTAGTGGCAACCATTCTAGTAGTCACATTTTTACTTTAAACTCTCTTTTCTACACCAAAATCCTTATCCAAATACGTAGACTCAAAGAGAAACACCTCATGTTGAAGTCTCTCATTTAATCCACCCATAAATAGAAATCCAAAAAGTTATGATATGGAATATTATGCACTCTAAGACTACACTTTTGAAATTGTTGAATGCACTATGTAACTATTAACTTCTTTTGTTGATGTTTTTCAATTAATCAAAGAAAGTGTTTCTCATACTATCACCATAATGCTCTATAAATTCTTTCATAAAAATGGACTAAGTGAAATTAGATTTCAATTTATTGCCATAAAGCTATTAGTACAACACAAACTAATCAGTTTCTAAATAGGGAAATTTTAAAGATCCATACTTATGTTAAAGTGTAGAAACCTTGGCAAATATTTCTAATTCTTAAAATGGAAACTATAAAATGTTTGGCAATACTTTTATAAAAATATTCAAATATCTAAGGGTTTTGTATAGTTCCTAGAAAATCATATAATTTTACAGAGTAAAATAATTTTATTCTATATAATATGGGCTAATTATTCTTAGAAAAAATGGAAATTGGAAAATCATTTTTGGGAAAAAACATGGAAAATTAGCCCATGGGTGAAATTTAACCCCTAAAACTTTCCCTGCCCTAGATAGAAAGATACAATCAGTAACTTTGGTAGAGTTGGCACTCAGTTTAGATAAAAAAATTGCTTCATCTTGAATATCTATGTCATGGGACAATTATTTCATATCAACTTCTATTCACGAGGTGCCCCAGTAAAGTCGTGTATTTGTCAATAAATACTCCATACTAGATATCCCATAGAATAATTAGTATTTGTAAGAAGGATATAACTTGAACTAACCATATTACAATTTGGAAGTAAGATGACTTTAAAAATAAAAATTGACTTCTCCAATAGAAAGGGGTTGAAAAAATAAGAACTTAAAAAATTGGCATTTAGATGTAACAAGAAAGAACCAAAATAGGCTTACAACCATAAAGGGTTTTACAATAGTGAGAACAGACAATTGTAACTTCAAGAACTATAATAAAATGAGGTTGGATCTCTCTACATATGTAGTGGGTAAATGAACCTTGGTCATGTTTCAAAGCATGGAGAGGAACACAGATCATTAAGAACGTTAGGTCAGGTAAGGAGCTCAAACTGATTAGTAGTTGGAGCTACAACCAATACAACCACCATAAACAAAACATCAAGGGCCACAAATACCAATAACTCTACTAGATAAAGTTTTCAAAAAATATTAGTATTTCAGTAGCAAAGACAAATGTGGTGAAATGAGTTCTAAACCACTAGATCTGGTTATGATTCATAAATTTAACTCGAAACATAGAGTGAAGAGTATACATAGAGAAATGGTGGGTGATCCAAAAAGGATCCAAAGAAGTATAAGGACAACTCAGAATTCGTAGAAGCAACTTAGGAAGTTCAGAATGGCCTCGGTAGACAGAGAAAGGGAAAAAATTTGAAGTCCTCAAAACTTAGTAAAATTGGCATCATCGTGAAGAGAACGTCGCAAGATTTCGAACGGAGTAAACAGATTGTCAAACGGAGTTACGGATCAAAAGATACTCGCGGTCAAAGTTTTGGTCAACCTAGCCCAGTCAGCAGGGATGAGTTAGCATCCGTACTGCTAACTTCAACATCTCTATAGTATATGTGGCACACATAAAGGGAGACATGTTTCATGTTAACATCAGCATGCTGATGTGGCAACACTAGAGGCTACCACGTGTCACTCGTTTTCAACATTTTTGGGTCAACATGTGGACCAATGAGGAAGTGCCACATGGCAATCCATACAACCACATGGCAGACCATACGAGACATGATGTCACCTTACCACATCACCTACCATGTTATCCTTCCATGTCACTGGTCATGTCTCGTACGGTCTACCACGTGGCAGACCCTATGGGACATGACAGGTGACATGGAAGGCTGACATGGTAGGTGATGTGGCAAGTTGACTGTGCAAGTGGATGGCGTGGGCCAATGGTTGGCTACCATGTGGCCTAGTCATGGGTTTCCACGTGGCAGTGGGAAAATGCCCAATGAGGGCTTGAAACCAGATTTTCAAAAATAAAAAAAGGGGCCCACCAAATCTGGTCGCCAAACTAAAACTCCAACAAATATAAACAACAAATCCAAACATGGCGACAGTTCCAAATTCATATATATTTTTATAACTATAAGCCCAAAAGGGGAGGCCTATGGGCTCGACCCTGGGACCTCCCCCTATCCAAATGCCTTATAATATCCTCTGTCAATTGTTAGACCAACGAGCTCTGTTGGTCAATCTACCTAGCATTTAATTTAAATGTTGAAGTTTACCCACAGATGGGAGGAGGGCGCTCGACGGTACGAATGGGCATGATTTTTGAGACAAAGTACAGAGAATTAATTGTCRGGTGCAGGCACGAAAACCRAGATGAGATTTYTCAAGGGCCTGGGAGTGCCAGARTCATATTGAGGCATGGAGACAGTCATTTATGGGTAATTCGATGCCACGAATTCAATGGTGTTTTTTKTTTTCTGATATGAGCAAGGATTCTGCAGCATAATTCTAGAATGAGGTATACTTGTGTATTTTGCCAAATTATTTTATTGAGTTAATAAAAAGGCCTACCCATTTGAGAGAAGGACCCAGAGACGTAGTCCACCATGGACRAACTCCATTTTCAAGTTTTTGTGTTCATATTTGATGCTTATACCTCTTCATTATTGATCTTTTCCTTCTTTATGGTGCACTTTAATTTATGCTCATTTAATACAATTCTTTATAAGTCACTTCGATGAAAAGATCYTGTATCATGTTGGCATCAAAGAAATCATATTTGACTTGAATTGTTGAGTGTGATTGCTTAGTAGGGCCAAGCATAAGCAGGGTGAAGGAAMTTTTAATACTTTCAATCCCAAAGTTGGTCATGCATCTCGAAGTAAGAAAATGGCAGAAGAGGACAAGCATGATGAACATGAGAAAAAMTTCCATATGGTCTTTAATCACATGTYATAAATGGTCGAGCRAATGTATGGAGACTATGAGAAGAGGATGAAGAAKAAAGGGAAGAAAAAGGAAGCAAAATCTTATGATAATGCTTCAGTAAATCAAGGGGTTGGAGGAGACCATACTGAACCTCCATATTCACCATCAAGTTCTAACTCTTCTTCCTCTGAGCATTCTCATCATTCTCATCCTTCTAGCCATAAAGCTTCTTTTAAGAAACCATCATTAAATCTTGATGTAAAATTTTATTTACCTATGTTTAATGGAGATGCTAATCCTAAAAATCTACATAAGTGGATCCGACAGGTTGAAGTATAGTTCCATGTTCAACAGATTGATGAAGAGGAAGTTAAAGTGCAATTGTCTTCTCTTCGGTTGGAAGGCACCGCTCTCGTATGGTGGGAGAGAAAAATTCAGGACATAAGTAAGTGTGGTAATATTCTTTCCTCATGGTTGGAGTTTAAATCATCGATAAGAAAGTAATTTTATCCATTGGGTTATTTACTTAAAGAAATGATGGAATGGAAAACTTTAAGACAAAGTAAAGTTCAAACTGTACAAAGTTTCACGAAATAATTTAGGAATAAATCACTTGCATTAAACATTCCTTTGAATTATTATGAAAATTTAATGAAGTATATTAGCACACTTCACAATTATATTCGCCATAATTTGTTAATGTTTAACCCCGCCAATCTTGACGAAGTTTGTGTGCAAGCCACTCACCTTGAGAACAAGGGAAAGCATGTTCAAGAAGATCCCACAAAGAAGCCTTCCAATCTCTCACATAATCGGTTTAAGAATTTTAAAAGGAAGGAAAAAAACACCGCCATTGTAAAGAGAGAAGAAGGAAAACCATATTGCACTCATTGCAAGAAAAGTGGTCATGATGATGAACATTATTGGAAAGTACATCTAGAGAAGAGACCAAAATAGTTCGGTAGAAAGGGGAAGACAAAGACTGTTTCTACAGTACAACAAGATCTTGGTTTCGATTCAGGAGACGAAGGAAAGATCACAACGGTTGGAGTACAAGGTAAAGATTCCATTCATGCTAGTTCAAATTCCAATAATGAATCTCATGACGTTGAAAGAAAGAGGAATGCAGTATTTCATATAAGAGTTGTATCTAAACACACTAAGATAGATACATTGTTTGATCCAGGTTCCCAAGTAAACTTGATATCTGAAGTGCTTGTCAAAAAGATGGGTCTTGAAACTAAATCACATCCAAGGCCTTATCCTCTTGGTTTTGTATGTGATAAAGGAAAACTTAATGTCACCAAGAAATGTAGGGTCAAATTTTCTTTTGCTTCAAAGTTGATTGATGAAGTGGATTTGGATGTCGTATCACTTGATATATGTGGCATAGTTTTGGGGAGTCCTTATCTTTATGATAGAAAAACAGTCTTCTTTCGTCATGAGAACAAATATCACCTTACTAAGGGGGAAGTGGAATATATTGTTAGAGCCCACAACATGAGGGTAAACACAACACTTGTCAGTGAATGACAAATGAAGAGACTCATAAACACTAATAAGAGATATGTACTCATGGTCATAAGGGAGAAAGATGTTAGAACATCCTACACTTTCCAAGGATGTGATCCTTCTCATAAGAAATAATTAATTGATATTGTTTCTAAGTATGATGATATTTTCCAGGAACCAGATGGATTACCTCCTAAGAGGGAAATCCAACATGAAATAAATCTTCAGTAACATTCTCCTCTTACTAATGTGGGCATGTACAGGATGCCAGTTTTAGAGATGAAAAAGATCAAGAAGTAGGTACAAGGTTTATTGGATCAAGGAGTCATCAACCCATCTCATCTCCTTGTGGTTCTCCGATCATGATGGTGCCAAAGAAGGATGGAACATGGAGAATGTGTGTTGATTAACGAGCCTTAAATAAAATCACGATGAAAAATCAATACCCTCTTCCTCGTATAGATGATTTACTTGATCAGTTAAAGAATGTTGTTTATTTCACTAAGTTGGATTTGCGTAGTGGATACCATCATATTAGGGTTGCAGAATAGGATGCATGGAAGACTTCCTTTAAAATGAAACATGGATTGTTTGAGTGGTTAGTTATGTTGTTTGGGATTTGTAATGCTTCGACAACTTTCATGCATGTGATGAATGATGTATTGACCATTTCTAGATGATTTTGTGACTGTATATTTAGACGACATTCTTATATTTAGTTGGACTTGGGATGAACATGTAAGGCATGTAAAGCAAGTATTGGATACTTTGCAAAGGGAAAATTTGCATGTAAAACTGTACTTGTGTACTTAGGTCATATTGTAGGGGGAGGAAAATTGAAAATTGATCCTTCCAAGATTGATGTAATTGTAAATTGGCCTGAGCCTAAAAGTGTAACTGAAATACAAATCTTCTTAGGTGAAGTCCACTATTTGAGGAGATTCATTTCAAACTTCTCCTTTATAGCAGCTCCTTTGCATGCCTTAACAAGTGTGAAGAACACTTTTCAGTGGGGAGGAAAGAAACAAAAATCTTTCGACACTTTGAAGGAAAAGATCAATACCGCACCAATATTAGCATTGTCGAATCTTCAACATCCCTTTGAGATTGAGACAGATGCCAACGGGTATGCCATGGGTGCAGTATTGAAGAAATATTGTAAGCCTATCTGTTACCACTCTGAAAATTTTAACCAAGTTGTTGTTAACTATCCTACATCTGATAAAGAGTTGTATGCATTAGTTCAAAGTGTAAATAAATGTAAGCACTACCTGTTAGGGAAGGAAACAATCATACATACAGATCATCAACCCTTATAGTATATCCAAGCACATACCAAACTGCAACAATATCGACATGATAGATGGATGGGTTTCCTACAACAATTTCATTTGGTAATCATGTACAAAAAGGGTACGAGTAACAAGGTAGTTGATATGCTTTCTAGACCTCCTATTGTTGCTTCTATTATTTTGAAAAATGATTATTTATATCATGATAGCTATATGGAGAAATATGCCATTGATGAAGATTTTAAAGAAGTATATGAGAAGCTAACCCATGGTGCACAAGTAGAGAACTATTGTCTGCAGGGAAAACTACTCTACCATATTGGAAATATATGTATTCCTACAAGTGAATGAGTCCATGTAATACAAGAAGCTCACACTTCTCTTGTGTCTAGGAATTTTGGGGTAGGAAAAACTATGGCTCATATGCAGAGGTTTTGTTATTGGCCTCATATGAAAGAAATTGTAACTAAATATGTAAAGGGGTGTGTGATGCGTTCTACTTGTAATCCCACTAATAGAAAACTGGGGCTATACTCCCCACTACATGTTCCATCCCATCCATGGGAAAGTATCTCCATGTATTTTGTAGGGGGTTTACCAATGTCGAAAATAGGTCATGACTATTTGTATGTTGTAGTGGATAGGTTCAATAAGATGTGTATCTTAATGCCATGTAAAAAGAAGATCATTGTTGAGTAGACTGTTAATCTCTTCTTTCAGTATGTTTGGGTTCACTTTGGGTTACCCACATCCATTATCTCGGATCAAGATACTAGATTCCTTGGGGATTTTTGGACAAGCTTGTGGAGAATCATGGACACCAAGTTGAAGAGAGCATTGTTTTCCATCCATAGAATGATGGAAATACATAGGTTGTTAACTGAACAATGGTACTTTTTCTTCGAGGCTACTGCAACAAGCATCCCAAGTTATGGGATGAATAAATACCCTATGTACAACATGCTTACAACCAAGACTTACATTCCTCCACTCAATGTTCGCCTTTTGAGACATGTTTTGGGTATTTACCTAAGATTACTTTGGACTTGATTTATGGGAGAGATGTTGATTAAAATGAAGAAATAAATGAAGATATAGCCCGCAAGTTCATCCAAAGGATCCAACAGGTACATCAAGCAGTCCGGGAACAGTTGGAGAAACTTCAAGCATAGTATAAAGCTTGGCATGACAAACACATGGTTGATCATTAGTTCCAGGTTGGAGACCAGGTATGGATTCACATCAGCAAGGAAAGATTGAAGTGTGAAGGAAAGAAACTCAAGCCCATCCGTTATGGACCCTTCACTATTTTGGAGAAAAGTGGTACCAATGCTTTTCGTCTAGATCTTCAACCTTATATGCATATATACTCAGTTGTAAATGTGGGAAACTGAAAATTTTTGAGCCTCCCATGATCATGGATCAAGGTGAGGAAGTTTCAATACCTTCAGTTGATGAGTTTTCTCCTAAGTACTTAGATGAGTTAAAGGAAGATATCATCCTGCAAAGAAGGACGAGGATTTCACGCAAGGGTGATGTTGATTATCTTCAAGTAGGCTTAAAGGGAACACATCAAAGCAAGGAAAAGTGAATTAAGAAGGACAAGGTGAGGGAACTCTCCCCTCACTTATCTATTGATTGATGAAATATTTTGGTGGTCCAAAAATCTCTCAGTGGGTAGGTGTGATCCAAAAAGGATCTAGAGAAGTCTAAAGATAGCTCAGAATGGCCTCAACAGACATAGAAAGGGAAAAAATTCAAAGTCCTAAAAAATTAGTGAAAATGGCATCATCGCGAAGAGTGCGTCGCAATATTTCCAACGGCGTAAATGACTTGTCAAACAAAGTTACAGATCAAAAGATATTCATGGTCAAAGTTTTGGTCAACCTAGCCGAGTCAGCAGGGATGAGTCAACATCTGTACTGCTGACATCAACATCCATACAGTATATGTGGCACACATATAGGGTGAAACTTGTCATGATAATGTCAGCATGACATCAACATGGTGATGTGGAAGCACCAGAGACTACCACATGTCACTTGTTTTCGGCATTTAAGGTCAACATTTGGACCAATGAGGAAGTGCCACGTGGAAGTCCGTAAAACCATGTGGCATACCGTATGAGACGTGGAAAGTGGTGTGGCAAGGTGATTGTGTAAGTGGATGGCATGCTCCAATGGTTGGATTCCACGTGGCCCAGTGGGAAAATGCCTAATGAGGGCTCGAAATTAGATTTTCAAAAAAAAAAAGGGGGCTGCCAAATCTGGTGGCCAAACTACAACTCCAAAAAATATAAACAAAAACTCCAAACTTGG
>SNQJ01S0054264.1:27630-49617 GCA_010110895.2 Picea sitchensis | reverse complement strand
TGCTGACATCAACATCCATACAGTATATGTGGCACACATATAGGGTGAAACTTGTCATGATAATGTCAGCATGACATCAACATGGTGATGTGGAAGCACCAGAGACTACCACATGTCACTTGTTTTCGGCATTTAAGGTCAACTATTGGACCAATGAGGAAGTGCCACGTGGAAGTCCGTAAAACCATGTGGCATACCGTATGAGACGTGGAAAGTGGTGTGGCAAGGTGATTGTGTAAGTGGATGGCATGTTCCAATGGTTGGATTCCACGTGGCCCAGTGGGAAAATGCCTAATGAGGGCTCGAAATTAGATTTTCAAAAAAAAAAAGGGGGCTGCCAAATCTGGTGGCCAAACTACAACTCCAAAAAATATAAACAAAAACTCCAAACTTGGCGACGGTTCCAAACTCATATATATTTTTATAACTATAATCCCAAAAGGGGAGGCCCGCGGGCTCGACCCCAGGACCTCCCCCTATCCAAACACCTTATAATAGCCTCCGCCAACCATTAGGCCAACGAGCTTTGTTGACCAATCCACCCAACATTTAATTTAAATGCTAAAGTTTACCCACGGACGGGAGGAGGGATCTCGAGGGTACGTTCGAGCATGATTTTCGAGACAAAGTACAATGAATTAATTGCAGGGTGCAGGCATGAAAACCAAGACGAGATTTCTCAAGGGCCTGGGAGTGCCAGAGTCAGATTGAGGCGTGAAGACAATCATTTTTGGCTAATTTGATGCCACGGATTCAATGGTGTTGTTTGTTTTCTGATCTGAGCAAAGTTTCTACAACTTAATTCCAGAATGAGGTATACTTATGTATTTTTCCAAATTCTTTTGTTGAGTTAATAAAAAGGCCTACCCATTCGAGAGAAGGACCCGAAGACATAGTCCACCAGGGATGAACTCTATTATCAAGTTTTTTTGTTCATATTTGATGCTTATGTCTCTTCATTATTGAACTTTTCCTTCTTTATGGTGCACTTTAACTTATTCTCATTTAATACAATTCTATATAAGCCACTTTGATGAAAATATCATGGATCAGTGGGTAACCTTGAAATGATTTGAAAATTCTAATAAACCAAGAAAAAAGAAAGAAAACTAAGAAAATGAAATTTATAAAAAAAAACTTATGCCTTGTTTGAATCACCATAGAGAAATGATTGTATCTTAGGAAAACAAAAGTTAATTTTCACAAAATTAAAGGAATTCCTATTTGAAACTCTCTAGACGTTGTTGGAATACTGAGAGGGGGGGATGAATCAGTATGAGAATTGTTTACCACTTTCAACCACAATATGTTTAAACTTCAACTTTATTAGCGGTATTCAATAGTTTATCACTTATGCATTCAATATATCATTTCATTATAAACAATATCATTCATTAATGCATAATAAACAACCACATATGCACAATACACCAAAATTTACATGGAAACCCAAATGGGAGAAAACGACAGAATGATTTCTTATATATATCAAGGATACATTCATAGGAAACACCAACTTCCAAATTCTCCAGTAGAAACTGGAAGGAGGCTCCAACCCTTTATTTACAGGCTCCAACCTAAAGGAAGCTAAAACTCCTTGATTTACCAGCTATAACTGGAAGGAGGATCCATCCTAAAGGAAGCTCCAACTCCTTATGTTCTCTGGATCCAACTAGAAGGAGGATATGACCCCTTGATTTACAAGCTCCAACTTTAAGGAAGCTYCAACTCCCTGTATTCTCCAAGCCAACTAGAAGGAGGCTATGAACCCCTGATTTATAGGCTCCAACCTAAAGGAATCCCCAAATCCATGTATTCTCTACCTCCAACATAAAGGATACTACAACCTCGTTTCCTTKCCCCATCCTTCCACCCTAAAATATAAGTGTAGAATCAAATTGTCACTACCACTAATCAATCTATAACTTCCACTATCATCAACCAACCTGTCACTATCACTATCACATCAACCTGTGACTACCACGGTCACATCAACCAATCACTTTCACTCTGTCACATCAATCTGTACCTGATGATCAACCAATCATCCAACCTGTCACTGTCCATGTTAGTGTCACTGTCACTGTCACTGATATATCATCATCAACCAACTATAACAAAATCCACTCACATGGATACAAAAACCATCACCATAACATGTACCACAACCTATATCATGCATCAACGATGTACCAAAACATGTACCATACCACGTACCAAGATCACCAAGAAGTGACTCTAGAAATGTACCATATCATGCATCAACTCATGAACCATAACATCACCAAAATGTGTCTATCATCACCAAAATGAACTATCATCACCAAGCATGTACCATAACATCACCAAGATATGCATCAAGAATATACCATATCACTCATTATATGTCGCAATCATGCCATACACTATGTACCATAAGATATCATCAATGATGTGCCTCAACTAAGTACCATAAGATGTGCCTCAAACATATGATAACATCACCATGACATATACCAAACCATATACCAATATAACCAATATATACTTCTAACAATGTACCATATCATCACAAAGGTGTACCATATCATGTACCATCATCATCAAGACATGTCTCAAGCATGTACCATATGTTGATTAATTGGGTTGGTTGTCATTGATGTCAACCCTTGAATAAATTCTGGTAGCGAATTCTGGTAGCACAAAGGTTTGGGTAATGGACCCAAGTTTGTTTGATGGATAATGATATGAGTTTTGATATATTTTCATGTAAAACTATTTTAGATGGATAGTACATGTCATGCCATTTCCGGTGGTATGTGGAATGTCACATAACTCCTCACGGTTAGAGAGTTATGACCATGTGAAGTTGGAGAACCCTCATGAGTCATCTAGAAGCCCCAAAAGGTCAAAGTAGTCAAAGTGTTTGCAAAATAAATTATTTAAATAATAAAGTTAATGTAGAACTCCCTAAAATAAGGAAAGTGGGATTCTACATGAAAGTACAAATAAAAGGCAATGATCTCTCATTTAATCACACTTGAACCTATTGAATATGATTGAATATCTATTTTGTGAAAGGTTATTTGGGTATGTGTTATTGATAGAGAAAAGTGCAGTAGAAAAATCATGGCATAAAAAGTGCGGTAGAAAAATCGCGGCAAAAAAAGTGTGACAAAAAATCACAGCAGAAAAAGTGCGGCAGAAAAATCGCGACAAAAAAATCATGGCAGAAAACCTGTGGCAGAAAAATCGTGGCAAAAAAAGTGCAGCAGAAAAATCGCGGGATCAAGATGGTTGGGGTCTCTTTATGAGAGATATGGCACATCTTGTTTGAGGTATATTTTGTGACCTAGGGTTTAGCTCTTGAGATGGTATTGGATGTTCATTATTGTTGCATATATCAGATTTGTTGATGGATAGAATTGGTATTTGGCATATGGGTATTGGTCTTTTGGTTGTGATGTGTTGTTAAAGTTGTTTCTTTAACTTGAGGCTACATAACAGTGAGGTTGTGGCACATGGTTTGATATAAGGGTTTATGGTATTTGGTTTATGGAGAGAGTGATGAATTGTTTATGGTTATATTAGTGTATGTCTTTGGTATATGGTTGAGGTACATGTTGGGTACATGGTTAAGACAAGTAGTTGATGAGTTGGCACATACATGATGTGTATAGTTGATGATGTTGGTACATCTTGATGTGAATTTGATGCATGGCACATGTTGGTTCAGGTTATTGGTACATGTTTTTACAGGTTATTGATACAGGTTGAAAGTGGCAGTGGTTGATTCAGTGACAATGAGAGGTTGTCTACATTTAGCATTTATATTTTAGGGCAGTTGGATGGGGCACAGATAGGTGGTTGTAGCCACCTTCCGATTGTAGCCGGAGAACATAGGGGGTTGTAGCCTCCTTCTGGTTGTAGCCAGAGAATTGGGGAGTTGGAGCTTCCCTCAGGTTGTAGCCTGAGAAACTAGGGGGTTGGATCCTCCTTCCAGTTGCAGCTAGAAAACAAAGGAAGTTGATGCTTCCAATGAATGTAACTCTTAAATCCATATAAGAAAAAGAATTATGTGGTTTTCTCCCACTTTGGGTTTCCACGTAAAACACTAGTGTACTGTGTATGTGTATGATTTCTCATTTGTTCATTGTTGATTTACTTTGCAACTATTGGATGATAATGATACATTGATATAACACTTGCATTTTTTGGTTGAAAAGGATTGAATTTCTCTATTACTGATTCACCCCCCTTCTCAATAATCCAACAAAACATAACCCACATGTAAATCATACCTTTGATCCTATAACAGACCTGATACACAAAATTACATACATGTAGCTTTTCCTCAACTTCAACAACAAACAAATAACATCTTCATCGAACTTTACCTCAGTCTCTTGGGACTAGTTTTGGATTAGTCACAAACCCTAAATTTCAACAAGAATAACTCTATACCTATAATGAATGAAGGTATAAAATTTTAACCACAAATACTTTGATATCTTCCTTCCATCTTCTCAAAATTTCAGGGTTTGAAACTTCTTATAACATAATTTATAGCGAAAATGGAATACCTTGTTGAATTCTATCTTATTCTGGAGAGCGAACTTGTACAACATTCCACACGCTCAATATTTGATATCAGATTTTGAAACTCACACAAAAGATACTAAGGATTGTTATATTTCCACTGAAATTAGTCTCACATAATTTATATCCTCTATGAAATAGTTATGACATTTTTACCCGAAACACCTGTTTGAGACTAGTTTAAGGACTAGTTAAAAACCCTATCTTCCATAGAGTGTATCTCCAAAAGTAAAATGACCCAGAGGTTGAAATTGTTATAAAATATACCTTGATATGTCTTCTCGAGAGCCTCCAATTTTCTCTATCTGAATCATTCTAGAAAAATTTTATAGCGAAAATGGTAAGATGACCTTTAAATAACATATCTTAGAACACATAATCACATGACTTCATCCAAGACTTCATCCTCCCTTTTAATTTCACCCTTATTCACTTCATATTCCCTCTAAAATTTGCCTCATATCTCATTGGTTACGTTAGATAAAAATCACTTGAGTTAATGTAACAAATGAACTCCTAGGTGTCTTATTTATACTAGATATGTCACCCTCTTTTTAGGGTCAACTTGACCCAAACAAAATTCAATTTAATTTTTAATGATTATTCCATTGAGTCTGACTTTACCAACAACATCCTTAATATTTATTATAATGGGGATGACTTTTAACTTCTTGTTTGCAACAATGTTTCTTCTTTTAATTAGTTTGGGGCCGACTTGTCACTTCTTGTTACAATTTTTTAAGGCTTCTTAACCATACTTTTAGGATTCCATATTCAAGAGGGAATTTCTCCTCATTTGTGAGGAACCACGTGACATACCACCCGTTGGAAATGGAACAATGAGGAATATCCATCTATGAGGTTTTTAAATTCATTTACACTTTCCTTCATGTCCTTATTCCTCAAACAACTTCGAGCTTCGTGACCACACCTCTAGGGAATATCTCCTCAACCGTGAGGAACCACGTGACATACCACCTACCATTGGAAATGGAAAGATAAGGATTATCCATATATGAGTTTGTTGCATACATTTACAATTTCCTTCATGTCCTTATTCCTCAAACAACTTTAGGCTTCATGATTACACCTATGTGACTTCTCAACCACTTAACCACTTAGCCATATTTCTAGGTCTTCTTCTAGGGCTGAATAGGTTTGGAATCAATGCTTCTAGAGTTCATATGGAGTTGACATCAATGAAAAATAACTTTCCAACAATATCCCCCTTTGGAATTGATGGAAACACACACACTCCACCTGTGGCCAATGCTTCCTATTTTTCTCTCCTCATGTTTCTCTCTCCCCCTTTGACATTAATAGAAAAGGGTATCTCCCCGTGGGGATGCTCCCCCTGTCTTCATTCTTCTATTCTTTCTCTTCTAATATTTTTATTTATCCTCCTTTGATAAAAGGGTAATTTCCCCTGTCGGTATACCTTCTCTAAACAATCTTTCTTCATCTTCATGCACTCCCCCTATCTTCATGCTTTCGATCTTTTCTTTTCTTCTTTTGTTCTTTCTCTTCCCCTTTGGAATAAGGGTAACTTAATCCGACAAATTCCCTTTGCAATATGTTGTGTATATTAATGCATAACTTCCTGTATATACTTTCTTTCCTCTCTTCCAGGGCTTCTTGTCCATTGGTTCTTCCTCTTGTAATTCACTAACATACATAAAAATGATTCAAAATTACTTGACTTCAAATCTTCATAGTTTTTCATGTTTATTTCTTAAACATAAATGACCATACTTTTCAAAAATTTCCCTTTGATGGTATGGATTTTGCTAATTATTTATCTTTCCATGTTTTGTTGTGCATTTCACTACTTAACTTCCAATGACTAATTGATTCCACTTGTCAATATGCTTTCATCCACTGTTATGCATCTTCTTTGAATCATGTATTTTGTACCTTCCATGTGTCTCATGAATTTTTCCATATTTCATAAAAATGCCCATGATTCAACTAATCAACTACATACATTGATGACCCATATGTCACTTCACTCTTATGAAGACTTCTTCAACTTTTTTTAACTTATCATTGCATATTCCTGCTTCTCATATTGTCTTCTCAAACTTTACATGTATGGAACAATCTGTACTGAATATATCCCTTCCTAAATACATACGTGGAATCCTTTATACAATCATGAACCTCTTCCTGAGAAGTGTGGCAATGATATACTTCATAACGGTCAACTGATACTTGCATGGGAATGTGTTCTGAAAGTTGTTTCTCAAACAATCAAACTGTCATAAGACATTATTCACTTATGTCATTAAACCATTCTAAATTTTTCTTTCCAAAAACTGCAAACACTTCAAACTGCTTGAAAGATAGTTCTTTGATATATATAGTTGTTTCTTAGACCCCCCTTCGTCAATACTCATGTTTACTAGGAGTATCCAAGCCAGATGGATTAGAAAAATATCCTCTATGATGGAGATTAATCTTCCTCTTCATTTGTGGATTTGTCATTTTCCTTTTCATCATCTTCCTAAATTATGACACCCTTTTCATTTCCTTCCTGAATTCTGACATCTTCCTCTTTATTCTCTTCCAGGATTTCGACATATTCCTCATTTCCTGTAGATTCATCATGATCTTGATTTGCTGCAAATATTGTGAAAACGATCTCCGGGACATGGTTTTCATTCACTTGCTTTTCTTGTTTTTCATTTCTTCTCCAAACCTTCATGTATTTGACATCAATGTTTTCCTTCATGGGAGGCTCTATCATGCTTCTACAATTTTGAGTTGTGTGACCATAATTGTGGCATTTGTAACATTCAATATTGGAGAGAGCCACATAACCATCTCTTTTTTGAACATTTCTTCCATATGCTCTGCAATATACAACTTTATGTCCAAAATTATTACAAGTAAAATAATGACCATAAAAGAAATTTTTTATACCTGGGAGTGACTGATCTTCTTTGTGATGTATTCCTACTAAATTCATGCCTTGGTTGATCACGATATTCTCTTCTATGGTTTCCTTCAGAATTATTGAAGCTTCTTTGATACATGAAAGTGGAGGGTATTCTTTGATATCCATCTCTTATGTAACCTTCTTCTTGAGTCTTTTTCATTTATGAAATGTTCTCCTTCACGGGATCACATACTTCCTTTTTGGTAGAGTCTTTCATGACTTTTGCATAACTCTTAGTCTTCTCTTCATTGCTCCTTTCTAGTAATCTCTAATATTTTCCTTCAACTTTATTTACTGATGATGTGGGGATTTCTCTCTCTTGAGTGTTCTTGTTGATCTTGACAACTTTAATTCTTAATGTGACAACTTCTTCTTCAGGATTTTCACAATCTTCTTCTTTCTTCATCATCTATATCTTCATGATTTATTCCTTTCTCTTTTCTTCTTCAAGTTGGGTCTTCAAAGAGATGATTTCATCTTCAAGTCTTCTTTCTTATTGATCGAGTTTTGCTTAAAGATTTTTTAAGTCCTCAGATCTTTCATTGAGATGGCTAGTCAAAATCTTTTCTCTCTTCTCTAATTCCTTTCTTTGTTCTAGACTATTTTGGCTTCCAAAAATTTCTTTTCTTTCAACTGAATTTTGCATGCTTCTTCAATCCTTTTGGCTTCTTCTATTTGAACTTTTAGGTTTGTAATAATTTGCTATACTTCTTCAAAGTTGGGGTTTTGAGACCCTTTCTTTAGCTTGATCAATTCTTACTTGAGTGACGTATTCTTCTTTCTTGCATTCATCATATCATATAAAGATATTATTAATTATGCTTCAATATTCACTATGCCTTTTTCACAATCTTCTTTGTCTTAATTTGTCTGACATTAAGAGAATCTGTCTTCTCGGTTTGCTTCAACATCTTCTTTATTCTGATTGGTATGATTTGGCTCTATGATAGAATGGGATTCCTCAAAGTATAGATTATGTAGCTTATCCCAAATTTCAATGGCCAATGAATATTGTCCCACTTTATCTTTTACCGAATTCGGTAATCCTTCCAAGATGAAATACATTGCTATTTTTTTTTGTTTCTCTTCAATTCCTTATTGGTTGTAGTCTTCGGTTTCTTTGAATCGGTGTATCCTGTAACAACTTATTTCAAAAAATCAAACCCTTGTGCTTGTAAAAATGTTTTCATCATGTTTCTCCATATCTCATAGCTTATACCAATTTTACCATCAAACCACGTTGTTCCATTAGCTCTATATCCATTAGCCATGATATCCATGATCTACCTTCCTATGGTTAGAATGATTTCTTGAAGGACCTGCTATGATACCGATTGTTAGAATACTAAGAGGGGGGCTGTGTGTGTGAATCAGTATGAGAAATTTTTACCACTTTCAACCACAATATATTTAAACTTCAACTTTATCATCATTATTCAATAATTTATCACTTACACATTTAGTATATCATTTTATTATAAACAATACCATTCATCAATGCATAATAAACAACCATAGATACACAATACACCAAAATTTACGTGGAAACCCAAATGGGATAAAACCACAAAATGTTTTCTTATATATATCAAGAATACATTCATAGGAAACACCAACTTCCAAATTCTCTAGCACCAACTGGAAGGAGGCTCCAACCCCTATTTACAATCTCCAACCTGAAGGAAGCTACAACTCCCCTTGATGTTTTCAAGAGTCAATTGTTTAGTATCATGAAACTCTGTAAAGTTTTTTTTGGTTATCATATTTTGTTGTTCAACCTTCTTTACCATTGTAGTTTCCATGGTTGCGATTCTCCCTTTCAACTTGGAGAAGAAAATTTCAAATTATTAATTATCCTCTTGTGCCATGTATGTATATTTGGAACCCTTGGTTAAAGTAACAATTGTCTTATTACCTTTTTCTATTAGGTTTGATCACCTTGATAGGAAAATTAGGGATAATGTTTTTTATATGGATGTGATTGTAATTCCCCAAACCTTTAATAGTAATCCCAATTTGTCAAAAACATTTCACTGTTTTATTTTCCTCTTTTTTATATTTCCAATGGCTTTTAAATCACCTCAATTGTACATCCCAATAAAACATTATGCCAATTCTAAGTTCACATATCTTTTAATCCCTTATTCGGGGAAGACTCTATAGATCAACCTTGTAATTGATGTATCTATAATATTTTGACACCACTAAGTTTGAAATGGTCTTTTGTAATATCCTAATATGTATTCTCCACAATATATAGGTATCATTAAATATGATGTGCCAAGGAAAATTTATGACCAATGTACCAAAACTTGTTGATTTTCACTTTTATTTGGAGAGCAACATTGTATGGAAGATCACTCCACCAATTTGATATTGAAACATACAATTTTAGGAACTGTAAAATATTGGTATTTTGTAATGTGCCCCGACTGTTGAGGTTCATTACTTATGGAATTCACATAAAAATAAAAATAAAATTCGACTAACGTATCTTGTAGCTTACCCGCTACAGGAAAACACATAGATTTAACCATTTGTTGATACCATTATTTCAATTCATATAAAACATGCTAAAATAACATGAATGAAGTTAATAAATTCATCATAGTAGCATATAGTTCATTCCCATACACAGAGTAAATTGCATAGTAGTTAAAAACATGAACTAACATCTCAGAAAACAGATAAAACACGTATCTTTTTAAAAACAATTGTGCAACAACTGCTTGGGATAGATATTCCACCCAACCATAGAATTATGGTTCCAGATCTCAATATAAATTCCCCTTGAGCTAGGGCTAGGAATCCACAAAAGAGGGTGTCTCTCACTGTCCACTCACAACTCAGATAATCCCACAACCCACTAGCATTCTCCTACATCCATCCCAAATTTCATCCATCTCTCTTACTCTCGACCTACCCAACCCAAGGAATGTACCCCATTCACCCATTTCATTCCATTGGGTTGTACCATCCATTTATCATGGTATCTAGCATAGGTGACCGAGAATCTCTCTACTAGTGACTTCCAGGGATGTCAATTGCTAGGAAAACTACCAAGAAAAACTAACACCAACAAGCTTGTTTCTCTAGTGACACTGTCACACAAGGAATTCACTCTACAGGTCTAATATCTTGGTTCCTTTAAAAGCCTAAATTTTTTCTACTTCAGTCTTCAACAACTCCAAATAGTTGCTAACATGTCCACCATTGTTGCTTCAAAGTTCCATCACTCTCCTCTCCCTTGATGTCCCAAAATATTCTTATGCAAATTTCCTACTTTCCATATGAATTTCCTTTCCCCCCATGAAATTTTACTCTCACACTCCCCGATGTTGATTGTACTTAGCCCCCATACACTCATAACTATTGGATGTGACTTTTCACACCAACCTTCTTACATGTGTTTAATGATTAACTTTGGGAACACTCAATCAGAAATTAGAAGGTCCATACACCAATAATAATTTTAATAAGTGGGTTTGAATTAATAGACATGGGTAATTCCCCCATGGACCCCTCTGTTATACATTCCCCTCTCTTGTGGAAATTTATCTGCCATTACTTCGTCCATGTCCCTATTATGCCCTAAAAGGGGGAATATATAGGGAAAATGTATATGATATGACCCCAAGGCGGGGGGATATATGGGGTTAAATGTACATGTAATGTGTAAATATATATGTAATAGGGTCATCATAATAGTAAAGGGGCCTCATGTCTAGGTGTGAATAGGTATATATAATGATAATGTATTCATTGTTCGAGACATGTGAATTATGATGTATGAATGTAATTGTCTATTTGGAGGAAGTTCTCCTATTCTTTAAGGACTTATTGTATAACTTGTCTATCTTGGAGTTGTGTTCCACACTCACATTCTATACATGGTGTGTACTTCTGTTATTTTATGATAATTTAAGCATTTGGCTCATTATGTTTGGTATCAAAGCATTGATCCTAAGGTTTTGCTTCCTCAAGCAAGTCATTTTGGAATTTTTGCTATAACGTTTTTTTGGGGACACTTCATAAAGTGAAACTTCGAGGTTGTTTAGAAGACATATCATGGTACATGTGGTAAAAAATTTAGCACCTTGTTCTTTTTACTTTTGGAGATACACCCTATGGAAGATAGGGTTTTTGACTAGTCCTATAACTAGTCTCAAATAGGTGTTCTAGGTAAAACAATCATATATTCTTCATAGAGGATCCAAATGTTGTGAGACTAGTTGCATTGGAAAGAGGACAATATGTGTTATTTTGGGTACGAATTTCAGAATCAATTATCCAATATTGGATGCATGGGCAAATGGTGATGTATAATTGCAATTGGTTATGTGGAGGAGGTTCTCCTATTGTTTAAGGGGTTATTTTGTAACCCATTTCTATTATCTATATTTTAGTTGTGGTCCATGCTCACATTTATATACATGGTGTGTAATTCTATTATGTTATGATATCTTAAGCATTTGGATCATTAGAGTCCCCCATCAGCTGGCATCAAATTTTATTTATTAAATTCAGATATACAATTCACATATTACATCGCTTGTCCAAAGCCACATATTATATCCACATTATGCATTAATTAAAACGTGGATTATAATGGGGACATTACATTCCCCCTCCCCTACAATTGTGCACCATCGTAGGTGCACAAAACTATGTTGTTATACATGTACAAGTTTACATCACAATACTTAGAAAAAAACAATTTCACGACTCCAACAACAATCCCAACCATAATCTCATTTTCCTCTCAAATTGTTGACCTAAGGAATGTACCCCCTTAATTGTTCTTATTCCATCGGGATGTACCATTCTTTTATCAGGTCTCCCAACATACGTTGGCTAGGAAAACACTAAGATATGGTTCTTGAACTCTAGCTACCCAAAATGGAGTCTTGCATTCTTATATTCTATTTTCTTCAAAATTGAAAAAACAATTGTGAGTACTCCTCTTGCATGGTTTCCTTATGCTCCCATGTAGAGTCTTCAAGACTGTAGCAGGTCCATTGGACCTTTACTGGGATTATATATTTTTTCCTGAGCAATTTGACTTTCCGGTCCAAGATATGCACTGGTTCCACCCGAAAGTCTCCTTCGTGTTCCACCTGGATCACAGTCCAATAAATTATGTGGTTAGGGTAGGCACACATTTCTTTAATAAGGACACATAAAATACATTATGCACTCTCATGGATGTAGAAATGCTAGCATTTATGAAACTAGTCCTATGTTTTCTAGGACTTCAAAAGGCCCACAATATTTTTCTTCCAACTTTGGCAAACTTCCTAATATTAGCGAGATTATTTTTCCTCTACACTTTCAATAACACATGTTTGTCCACCTTAAAATCTATAAAAGTATTGTTCTTGTATGCATAAATCTTCTACTTTTCCTAGGTAGATTTTAAAATTTTCCTAATCTTTATAATATACTCTTCCATTTCTTTTAACAAATATGGCCCAATAAAAAGTTTGTCTGTTGGGTTATCCCAACTCCCTAGTGATTTACACTTCCTATCATATAAGGATTCTAATAGGCTCATTTTTAATTATGCATGGTACCCATTGTTGTAATAAAATTCAAATAAATTAATATAGTCCTCCCACTTGTATGGTTGGTCCATCACATACATTCTGAGAAAGTCCTCAATTATTCTATTGGTCCTCTCTATTTTCCCATCATATTCTGGGAGATATGTTGTATTGATATCTAAATTCATCCCAAAAAATTTGAACAAACATTTTCAAAAATTGGATGTAAACTTGGGATCTTTATCTAAAATTGTTTCCTTGGGCACTCCATGTATCCTGACAACTTATTTCATGTAGATCTCTTCAATATTGGTTTCCTTGTGAGTAGTATTCACTGGAATAAAAAGTGTCTTCACTAGAATAAAAAGTGTCTTCACTAGAATAAAAAGTGCATCCTAGTCAATTTATCCAACACCGCCATGATCGAATCATGTTTCTTCATTGTTCTGGGAAGCTTTGTAATAAAATCAATTGTAACTACCTCCTACTTCCATTTTGGGATGGGAAATGGCCATAAAAAACCAGCTATATGTCTATGCTTAGCCTTTACCACCTGGCATCCAGGAACCCAACTATGTAATCAACCACTTCTTTCTTCATTCCAGGAAAAAAGTTTTGGTTTCTCACAACTGCAATTGACTTCTGATATCCTAGGTGTCCAACACATGGCACATTATGCGTTTCTCTCATCACTATATTTTTCAACTCTCTGGAGTTTTTCACATAGACTTTTCCTCTTTTCATGAGAAATCCATCTTCCTTCAACTCAAAATTTTTAAATTTCTACTGAAAATTTCCTTGTTGTAATGTTTCTTTTATTTGCAAATAGTCTTGATTTGAATTTGCAACCTATAAATTATGTATTTCAAATCATTCTTGTACATGTTGATGGTTGTAGCATGCATCTCATGTGCTCTTTCGGTTGAGTGCATCATCCACTTGGTTCTCCTTTCCTTTGATGTGCTTAATTTCAAAGACATACTCACTAAGGAATTTGAGCCATCTAGTCCACCTAAAATTTAGTTTTGGATGTCTAAACAAATGTTTCAGACTACAATGGTTTATTCTTAGCTCAAATTTTCTCCCCATGAGGTAATGTATCCACATATTTAGTGCATGAATAATGGTTGCTAATTCTAAGTCCTGTGTAGCATAATTCCTCTCATGCTCTTTAAATTTTATTGACTCATATCGCATGGCATGATCCTTTTGTATGAGGAATCCACCAAGCCCTTCCTTGCACACATCAGTGCACACAACAAAATATTTACCTGGGTATACAATATTCAATATTGTTGCACTTGTAAACATTTCCTTTAGTTGTTGAAAACTCTCTTCACATTTAGATTCCCATTCAAATTTCACTCCCTTCTTCTTTTGCAAAGAAGTGGTCGGTCTTGCAATTTTTTAAAAACTTTTATGAATCTTCAATAATACCCTTCAAGACCCATGAATTATCTTACCTTTGTAACATTTCTTGGTGTTGGCCATCCTCTAATGGCCTCTTTCTTCTTAGGATCAACTTCTATCCCATTTGATGAAATAATATGGCCCAAGTAATGAATCTTCTTTTAATAGAAGATACACTTACTTAGCTTGGCATACAACCTATTATCTCTCAAAACGTTTAGCACCAGTCTTAAATGTTGCTCATGTTCCTCCTTTGTATTTGAGTATATCATCCAAAAACACAATTAAAAACTTGTCGAGGTATTCCTTGAACACTCTATTCATCATAAACATGAAAACAATTGGTGCATTTGATATCCCAAATGGCACCACCACAAACTCATAATGCCCATATCTTGTCCTAAATTTTGTCTTGCTAATATATTTTTCCTTTATCCTCACTTGATGATAACCTAATCTCAAGTCAATCTTGGAAATTATTGTTGAACCTTTCATTTGATCAAATCGGTAATCACTCCTTGGTAAAAAATATTTGTTATTGATGGTAACCTTATTTAACTATATGAAATCAATGCACAACCTTAAGGTTCCACCCCCCTTCACAAAAATTACTATGGAACCACAAGGTGACACACTTGGAAGTATATACCCCTTCTTTAATATTTCTCCAAGATACATTTGTAGCTCTTTCAACGCTAGTGTGTCCATCATATAAGGAGTCTTGGACACTGGGATAGCTCCCGACACTAAATCAATGTCTCTATTTGGTGGAAACCCTAGAATCTCCCTAAATACATCCTTAGAATCTCTTTAGAATGGATAGTTTTCAAAACTTGGCATTTTATCTTTGGTTACCTCTTCCATATGGGCTACAAAAATCTATCATCTCTTCCTAAAAATCTTCTTCAACTACATGGATGAAATCTCTCTAATATCTACAGTCCTTGGGATACCTTGAACCTTCCTTTGTTTCCCTTCCTCATTGAGACATGTGATTGTCTTATTGTGGCATTCGAAGAAAACATGGTGCTTTTCCAACCAATCTATACAAATCAAGAAATCATATGAACCTAATGGTATGATGTTCACATCTACCTTTTTGTTGATTCCATTCATGTTTATTGGAAAATATTTAACCAACTCATTGATTTTCCTCTTAGCCCCTATGGCTAGTTGAACCAACCAAGATTTCTTATTCTTACTTCTTTGTAAGTAAAAGTTTTAAACAAATTTAGGATTTATGTAACTATGGCTAGCTCCAGAATCAATTAAAATTGTTATGGGATGATTATCAATCTTACCTTCCACTTTAATGTTGGGAGATTGTTATTATTATTTCTTGTTGTCCAAGGTTGCATAAATCATTCACATTTTTCCTCCAATGTCCTCATCTATTTCATCCCCCTAGATATTTTGGACAATCCTCATCCTTTCTCCTTTGTGATGGAAATCCATATACAAGTGGTTTCCCTCACATCCTCAACACTGTATCGGTTGTTGTCTTGTCCTTTTACCAAATGAATATGCCATCTTGTGCTCATTTGGGCTAACTGTCCTTAACAATATGCTTGTGATCCATTGCTGTGAAAGGGTGTCTTAAAACCTTTATTCCTTTGCTCCCTCTTATCCTTCATCTTGTTATTCCAATTTTTTTTAGTATTGCCCTCCCTATTCTCTTCTCATAAAGATGTTTTTCTCTCCTTATGGCCTCCTCCAAAGTCCCAGGGTTATCATAGTGTATCTTGTCACTATAGAAAGAAGGCATCCCACTCAAGAAAATTTCATTTTGATTTTAACCTTCTCATCCTTTATGAATCCTATTGGGGATTGGGTTAACCTAACACGAAAAAAAATAAATAGAACTACAGATAATCAAAGAGGAATAAGTATTATCACTGAAATTTCGTCCACAAATGGTTACAGGAATCCAACATCTTCAAACAACTATTAGTTCACCCATGGACCAAAAATGACCAAAAACGCATTTCCAAAAGGTCCAAAACTATACAACTAGTTATAAAATCAAGATGCACTAAGGATATAAAATAAGCACGCACACGTGCGCCAGTCGAAAATGCCAAAAAAACGCACATGCGCCTGATGCGCGACTGTGGATGCAAAATGACGCTCACACCTCAGAATGACACATTTATGATATTGGTCGGCCTCCCACCCACTTCTGGTTTAGCTTCCAAGTCGATTTGACATCCAAATCTTGGCTGAATCCAGCTAGGTGGTTGGTCAAAGACCTAAAGGTACCCTAAACAACCCCTTGTTCACACTAAAAGATGGTTGAATAATACCTCAAGGTTATGCTATAAAAAGAGGCCATGGGTGCACTACATTTCAAGGAATTCATTTGTATTGTTATGTTGTTGATATTCTCTTGGAGGACCCTCTTTCCTCATCAATATTATGCTAGCACCATTGCATTTATCCATTCATATCACCTCTTGAGTGAATGTCCTTTGGATTCTCTTCACCATTTCATTCTAGTTCCTCATTTGTAAGAAGAGCTCAATATTTGGGGGTTCAAGAGCCCTCCCTTGGAGGAAGAAGGGACCCAAAGTCTCCCTTTATCTTCGGTGTTTTCTTTTCACTAATACAATCATTTCCATTGGTGACATGAGTCTTGTTTGTTTCTTGTTCTTATGTCCTTATGCACTATAGTTTAATTGTTTTTATCATTCCTAGTTTAATTCTTAGCTTAGTATTTTATGCTTTATTCTTATAACCCTTTCCTTTACTGTTGTCTTGCCTAGCTAGCCCAACTAGGCTTGTAAGCACCTATGTTTTTCTCATTTAGGTGACAAAAGAGGTGCAACAGATTGGTGACTCCATTGGGGAAAGGTATCAATTTCCTACCCCATTTGGGTTATTTTAGCTTTTCTTTCTGTTTATTTAACCTGAAGGTATCATAACTGGCCCAAGATGTCCTACAGGAAACTGAATTCAAAGCTAAGTGAAGGAATTTCATCTAGAATTTTCTTCACGTCCGTGTGACAAGTGTGTGCGGGTTTATCAACCCACTGTCGTGCATCATGTGCACGTGCGCCAAAACCATTGTATTACTCAGCGCCTTCTATGCACATATTCCCATAAGTCTCTTTTAGTTTATGCATTGGCACTTAAAGTGCCTCTGTTTGTTCTGAGACCTGCGCATCTGTGCAAAATAATACACATTATAAGCTTTTTGTGATCTATGGAGGGCCCATAGCCTTCTTAAAATTGATTCCATGCATATTTTAATCTGCACCACACTTACATTCCCTCTCCATATAAAGGGATTAGTCAAACACATAGGCACTTAGGGGTTAAAATCATAACTTTTCATCTTTTTTGTCGTTTTTCCACATGGATGGCTTGCTTTGACTAAAGTTAAGTTGGAATCATTCTACATCACATATAAAACTTGCATTGGGACCAAAAATTGGATATCAATCGTTGAGTATGCTCTTCTCTCGCGCTCCAAAGTGATCTTGAGAATCAGAAAGAGGTTGTGGGACAATTTCATCTCCCTTAAAAAGACAAAATCTTTAGGAGAGGACAATAGCCCCCTCGGGACTCCTCTTAGTTTATTTTTCAAACACATCTTAAGATTGTAATGGGCCCATACATGCCCGCATACTACAAAGATATGATAGTGTTGAAATTTACTTTCTTAGATTAAATCACTAGGGAAGTTTAAATTTTTTGTAACGGGCCCATACATGCCCACATGTTCACAATATAGGATAGTTTCAAATTTTTCTTAGATTAAATCACATTAGGAAGTTAAAAGAATAGTAAGGAACCAAATGTGGACATGATATTTTCCTAGGGACTTTAAAAATTCTGCAAGGTTGTACCAATGGAATTTAGTTAATTAGGTAATCAAAGACTTATAAGGACCAAGCGAAGTCCACATGCAGCAAGGTGACACCTAGTTTATTAAAAATATTGACACACTTTCACTCATTCACAAACAAAAGTCACTTTTGACTCACATAGTTTTCATCTCGAAACGTGGAGGTTGAAATAAGATTCCTCCAAAGGGATTCCGAAACACCCCACCATTTTCTTGACGAAACTATCCACTCCTACTTAATTTCAAACAAGATTGGCTCACACCCCCAATATCTCAAACAACCACATCTATTTTTTTTTTCTAAAAACTCACTAAGTTTTTCTCCACAGGAGGTGCCAAAAGAATTTTTTTAGTCTAGGTAGGATTTCGGGGATAGGCATCCAAATAACTCCCCATTATCTGGTTCTCACATTTTCAAAACAATAGAAGTTGTCAAATAGGGAACTTTAAATCTTCCAAGTCAAGTGTTCGCAACACCATAAGGCAGGGAGATACCCGTGAATGGTTGAAGGCCGAGGTCCAGTTATTCTGTGTGTCCCCCCTTGAGGCACCCACCTCTTAGATGGAATCCAACCCGTGAACCGTTTCTTAGGCCAAAAATCTAAATGTCGCACTTTGACCAAGGTACCTTGTGACCAAATTTTAGGACATCTACCCAGGTGGCAATTGTGGGCTGCAATTGCACCTTGATCAGATTTTGTGTGGCTATTGGGAAATATCACCAGTTCTTTTAGTATATGCCCTGTCTACCCCTCATTATAACTRATTKCTTCATCCTTCACTAGTTTCTCTTTCAGTGGCCTCAGACCCCACTGTCGAGTGYTATTGGAAGGTCTAGTGCTATTTGAGAGGAAGGATGTTACGTCTTTTAGGACACAAGCATTTGTTTTCTTTGTTCTCCCACGAGGAAAAAATCCACCTATCCACATATATGCTTCTTTATCCAAATTGTTTTATGTATGATGCTCTTCTTATTACATTTGATTGGGAAATATATTGTGAAGGTTCAACAAATTGCAGCAAAGGCTCTTGTTTATTTATTTCTCTCACCAACATTCGCACACATTCACTCAGCTAGTCGGACGTCATAGGGGACCCACAGAACCCCYGTCATTCCAGATGCTTGCTAAATCTCCCTCTTGTTCTAGGAGGAGTTCATAGTCTTGCTCACTCATCAACTCCACCTTCTCACACCCCTGTGAGTGCCACTTTCTTGGGATCAACTTTGCTTGGTTCCACCTTACTTGGTTCCAAGTCCAAAGGTCAACCATCCACTCGCTCTCCTTTACACGGAAGCAGGGGGCAAACTTCTTCTCAAGGGGGAAGTACAAACCCACCTAGTCCCCTCCAAGGGTCAATTACCCAAAATACTCACACTATGGATGGAATTAATCCTCCTCCACCACCCCATATGCCATATTTGGCTTCCCTCAACATACCGAATCTGACTAAACTCACCAATGATCCTATATTGCACAACCCCACATGGCCTACAATGCCTACCAAAATCCCTTCAGACATCCCCAAGTTTGAAGGAAAAGCAGGAGACGATCCCGCCAAACATATCAGGACCTTTCACCTATGGTGTTCTTTAAACAACATCATGGACGATTCCTTCCAATTGAGGTTATTTCAACGTACACTCATTGGCCCATCAACCAAGTGGTATGTAGAAGAGAAATATGGGTCCCACGCGACTTTTGAATCCTTGGCCAAAGCATTTTTTACCTTCTTTCAACTACCCATTCATCATGAAAATGGCCTTGAACTAATCTCAGACTTCAAACAAACCACCTCCACACACATGGCTGACCACATCCATGAGTGGCGTCGGCGACGTAGTCTCTACAAAGCTGACGCTACCCCCCAACAATGTCTCAATTGGTTCCTCAAACCACTTGTTTCCCTCCTTGCCAAAGATGTGGCCGCCACCTTCCCCCAGTCTGAAGAAGAAGCCATTAGTAAGACCCAATAGTTCGAACTCATTTATGCCCAATCCGAATACCTATACACGGTACTCCCGGACGCCCCAAGATCCATGCCATTTGACCAAGACAAACCTGGGATGTCTCACTCAATAGACAGATTGATTGGTAACACTATAGACCACAACCCACAGCCTCAACCACTACCCATGTATGGCACACCCCAATATCCACCGGCATATGGAGGAATCCCTTATTATCCTCCTCCCCCTTATGAACAACCATACCCTTTTTCCCTACTTCCACCCATAATATGCCCACCTATCCAACCAAGTACTGGTACTCCCTCTACCTCATCCTATACCCTAAGCACTAGTGAAAGTGCCACCCCTTCCTATGTACCTCATGGATCATTTCCGCAACACAATCCATAATTTCCATTTCCTTCCCCCCCCACAGCCTATGGCTCCACCACAAGGGCACCCACACATTGGGGTTAATTTTTTTCAGCCCTCTCCCATTCAACAATATCAAAATTTTTAACAACTGAATACAGAAAATCCATCCCATCAATCGAACAATGCCATAAATAAAGGAAAAAACTAGAACAATAATAATCCCAAACCAGGAGGAAACCAGAACCAACCCCAACAGAACCAGTCTGTCGAGGGCAACTAGAACTAGGGGAATCAGAACCCCCAAGGGGGAAACAACAACAAACACCAGGGGAAGAACAACAATAATATTCAGACCACCTTCCCTTGTGCCCTTTGCGGTGATTTTAGTCACTATACTCACCATTGCCCCCAAATCACTGACTATAAACGGATGAAAGACTCTGTGAATGGACCATGTCCCTCAACACTGCCTGCCCCTCCACAGGCCCCACAACAATATGTGTAGCAACCACCCCCAGCCATGCTACAAAACCCCATTCCACACCAAGGGGTGATAAATACCCAACAAGACATGCAACCTACCCCACCACAGTCAGGACAGTATCCCAATACGGGAAATATTGCCAATCGCACTATCCTCCTTACCAGTGAGGAAGAAGTCCTTCTGTAAACACGCAGTCGTCAATATAGCACACCCCCTGAGTCTTCTCCCACCACCTTGGAAGCAACCATAGTCACAACTGGACCCTCTTTAATGATTCCTCTCCCTAATACTGAAATTCCCCTTCGTATTCCTCGCATCCCATTGCACAGGAATTTCCACAATCCTCAAGCTAAGGTGTCTCATAATTATAGTTTGTTCGATGACTTGGCACAATATTCGACTGCCATGTTAGTCTTAGAAGTCCTTCAAACTTGTCCCACTCAGTGGAAGTCCTTACTTTCCGCCCTAGGGGCAGTCGACTCTGTTGATACATGACTCATCAAATTTGACCTCGACAATGGAGAACCTCGCCTCCCCACTCTTATCTCTTTTCAAATCCCCGTGAAAATTCGAAACATTACAGTTCATTGCTGCATCATTGATGAAGGTGCATCTACATGTATCATGTCCAAATCCGTATGGAAGAAACTTGGTTCCCCCGAACTCATACCATCTGCCATTACCTTAAGAGCCTATGATGGAAGACCCTCATCCCCCAAGGGACTCTTCCAAAATGTCCCCGTCGAGCTTGGGGGAAAAACCATTATTATTGTCATTGAGGTTATTGATGCCCCGCTCGACTACAATATCTTGTTTGGTCATAGCTACATGTATGCTATGAAGGTCATCGCCTCTTCTGTGTTT